>VMBQ01003074.1:93162-117819 GCA_007657795.1 Dreissena rostriformis
CTAACGCACGGACGGACGCACGCACGGACGGCAGACGGACGGTCTGATGTAACCCATTTTCAATAGGGTTCGAGTCCTCATGAATATAAAGCCACTGAACAAGTTTGAAAAGAATCGGATGAAAACTGTGGACTTTATCGCGTAAACAAGAAAAAGTCTAACGGACGCACACACGCACACACACACGCACCCACGGACGGACGGACGGACGACGGAAACCACACCATGACATAAGCTCTTCCGGCCTTCGGCCAGTAGAGCTAAAAACTGTATTTATCATTCTTATTTTTAAATGTAACTAAATACCTGAATCAACGTCATTTGATTATCTAAAATTTATTTTTGACGTCATTTCACAACGACCTTTTAACGTAACATTAAACATAAAGCAGATATGTCTTTCTTAAAACTAAACATATTGGCAAAAATTAGTGATAACTGAATGAAACTTTCAGCATTTGTCCTTCAAAAATAGGGTAACAAAAAGCACTGGAAAAAAATTGTTTTTTTTTGCTTATTTTGGCAAGATTTCTCATTAAGTGACACACATATATATTACCAATTTCCAGACACGGTTTTACAACAGATGCCTCGGCCATGCTGGAACTGTATCTCCTGTCTTGAAGGACTGATAGATCGTTGTTTGTGCGCGCATTCACATCCCAAATATAGATGCAGCTTTCGTTGCGAGCTTTGTCCAGCCCTTCAGCTAACTGGAAATAAAATCTTCATGTTTGAGGAGATGTTCTGAGGTTTTAAGCCCATACATAGTATGTATAATTGTTAAATAGCTAATCAATGTTGGAAAAAAAAACACAGATTCAGTTGATATTTCTTGCTTGTTTAATAATCAAGCCAATTGACGTTATCCTTTGATATCCCCCAAAGACACCAAGTACTGGTTATAGTCCCAGGAAACGGACTCGAGAGCGTTTATATAAGCCTACAGCTTTCGATGCAATCGAGCTTAAATAAATAGGTTTAAACTAATTGACGTTATTAAGAATGATGAAACAGTTTCTTACTTTTTGTTTTTTCTTCAAAACATAATCAATTTCAATATATATATTATTTATATATTGTTTCATAAATTCCTCAACATTCCCTTAAATCCCAATTAGCAATGCACACTGTGACATATTTACAAGGCTTAGAAAACAACAACAACATTTGTTTATATACTTTTATCCAATAATCATCATACCTGCATTAACAAAATAACAACCTATGATAAATTTTGGTCCTTTTATCAATGTTAAAATACTCATAACAAGTTCAGTATAGTTACACAATTTTGTTAATTTACACAACATTATTTAATATTTTTGAGTATTGATCAGGCATTTTCTTGTGCTTACTTTTGATATTTAAATATAGTTAAGGCAAAAATTATGGGATAAATAGAATACCATGTAGGCATCGAACACAGTTAAGTTGATTTGCTTGGCAAGCTAAAATGCAGCACTATGCAAGGCTGATGGGTTTTTAAGCCTCGCTATATAAACTTATCTAAATTCAATGCTAACCTAGTATTCTCTTAGGTCAGAGTTGTATTAATCAGTAATAAATTTTATATTCAACTGCATTTAAAAAGTAATTTTAAACAGATTTTCCAGATTTGGCAAGTTTTGTGAACACAGATGATTTCATTTTACATATAAATTTAGTTCTTAAACTATCTGAGCTTTATAAATGAGTTACAATTAACAGAGCTTTGTGAATGAGCACCACTTACCATAGCTTTGAAAATGAGTAACAATTCCGAAAAACACTTACAAAGTTTGTGTGGACAGGGTTCCAGGATAAGTAGATGCAATGGCGTTGGTGTTTGGGACCTGAAAATATGTTGGCACTATGAAAAGCTTTGTACAAAGACCAGATATTTACTCATGCAATTACTTTGTCATTGCCAAGTATAGATTATAGATGCTGTCATTGGTGTAGTGATGAATTTGTCTTCAGAAAATTACATTGTCAAATGAATTGTAATTGTCCTGAACTTTAATAAGAAAATATTGAATTAAAAGAAATTTAACAGACTCTATGATTGATACAGGGACTTGTACCACTACAACTGCCACCGATACCACTTTCACTACTACTATGTATGCTTCATGTTCATCAGCTACAAAAACAACATCACAGTATAAATGATGATGGTTATTTAAATGAATTTATAAATTACAATTACTTACTGAATTCTTTGCTGATTAAATCGCTTTCACCTTTCCTTCCAAAACTGAAATACGATATCTACTATATAAAGCAGTATAAAATAACAACAAAAACAATAATTTTATGCTTACACCAACTGATACATCAATAAAACTTGACAAAACATAAAAAGTATTACTGAGTCTGCCAAAATCAAAACTGTAAAATTGGAGATAAGAAAATCATAGTGTATATTTTTGTGTACCTAAACATTCGGTCATGAATATTTTTATATAAATAATAAGTGTCCAAAAGCAGTGGTACTTTAATAAATTAGTTTTCCGTGAGAGGCAAATAGGAAAAGGATTGATAAGTATTCTTGGAGGGCTATAGTACATTTTGTCAACCCAGGAAAAAACTGCTGGGCAAGACTAAGAGATAAGGCAACATTTTTTTAATTTAGTTCAAAACTACTTATTTGAGCTAGATTGCATTGAAAGCCTATGGTTTATTGAAACTCTTTTGTCCATTTCCTGAGTAGAACCTGTACTGGTTGTCTTTGGGGGATATCTAAAGAATGCGTCCACAGTGGGGATCAAACCTGTGATCTCCCAGTCGATAGGCAGACACCATATCCACTAGGCCAAGGCGACTTAATGCATAAGCAGCATGGCTTGGAAACTGTGAAAATTGTTGCCCCCTGAATATTACTAATATACCCATTGCATTAAGAAACAAAAAAGGGAAATATGATACTAGTTTTCACTATGCTCACTCCACCATATTTTGAAAGGATGACTTTGCAAGGGGGGAGGGGGAATCTGTAAAGTAGGATAATCTAGTAGAATTCCACGATGATTAATGCACCATACTTTGAAATGATGATTTTGCCGGGGGTGGCTAGTCCAATTGCTACAATGTCATCTGATGTCTGCCCAGGATACCACTCTACACACTAGAGACACAAACATATACAACCAGATAAGCAGTTAGTGGCTTAATTCACAATAACATATTTTGGTTATTAAACAATCACATGATATGTCGCTTATAACTTACTGCCAGTAATATGTTAAGTTAATTTAACTACAGTGTTTAACAGTTTTGTACAAATAACAGTTCTTATAATTGTCCATGCAATTGATGTGCATAATGCAAACATTTTCATTTCTCTTTTTTCAATGATAAACCATTTACTGATAAGTATCAAAACTTAAAATCCCCCGAAACAATAACTTTTTTTATTCTAATATATGTAGAACAATATAATAGCACAAAACATAAATATTGTTCATACCTTCATCTGTGGCAAGTCTGACACACTGGCAATGTTTGCTGCATATCTCTCATCAGAAATCTGCAGAGAGCCTGAAAGAAACATATGAACTTCGCTATAGGAAAACAGGACTCAATGCATGTGTGTAAAGTGTCGTCACACATTAGCCTGTGCAGTATGCATAGGCTAATTACGGGGCAAAACTTTCCTTCTGAGCTGGATTTTTGTAGGAGAACATACTTCTTTACATGAAAAATTCCATAAAAGCAAAAGTGTCTTCCCTGTGTGGACTGCACAGGCTAATCTGGTACGATGCTTTACGCACATGCATTTAGCCCAGTTTTTGAAGAAAGTGGTGCCTATTATTATTATTACATCAGTGTATTACTGCACAGCTGTCATATGATTCAATTTTCAACCAATATTTACGAGTTCAGGGGTTTTTCAGCACTGTCTGCGCCTCCGGAAAACGAAGGCATTCCCAAAGCAAACGGACCCGTTCCCAATCGAATCTTGATTACATATTTCCCAATTCCAATTTTTTTTTTTTTTTTTATTCAAAATCGTAAAAAGTAAACATAATTTATATCAAAAAAGTGACTTCCCTTCATCTGCGACGTAATAAAGCCTTTAGCGACTCAGATAAAGTTCAGTCTTCATCAAATATATTCAAATATGAAATGAATAAACGTTGAACATGCCCAATATTGCATGTGTATATATAAAGAAGACAAAATAACAAATAAAAACAAATTTATTTGTTAAACCACTGACTTATTTAAGCATGATAAATTCACAATGTTTTCCCAAAATGAGCCGTTTCATCGAAGCAAAAATTCCCAAAATGGACAATTTTGTCGATAAAAAATTCCCAATTTGGTCAGACTCCTTTTCCCAAAATAGGCAGAAAAACCCCTGGAGTTGTTTTCCCTGCTCAGATGCATACCTTAAATGCATGAGGTATTGACTGTTACCATGTATATTAAAGGTTAAAAGGTACCCGTAATAAATGGTCTATAACAGTATTTGGGTCATGCAGGCCTTTTTCTTGGCAGTTGAACAGAGCACACAAATTCCACTTGTCCCCTCATCCTGACAGGACAGGCTGAACATTTTTGCCGTTTGTCCAGCAGGTAGTGATTTTTTTTAAATAACATTTTTTAAATGTATGATTCTAACAATTTATGTGAAAAAGTAAAATAAACAAAGGTAAAACAGTTTTAAACTCCACCCTGCCCTTTCCAAGCTCCGCCCTGCCCTTCCGAGGCCCCGCCCTTCAATTCCGAGGCCTGCCCTGCCCTTTTATTATACTTTTTCTTTTCTTTTTTAGAAATATTATAATTTATAAATCTCTTATTACATTGTTATTAATTTATTCCTCATTGTAGAGATTGTATTTGCATGGCTTTAATTATAAGGGAAATAATATATTCTAACAATTTTTAATAATATAAAAATTAATATGCAACAGGGAGCATTCCGGATACGTCCGTGCGCTTGAAAGTGCCCTTTAGACAAAATAGCCCCCCCCCTGCCCTTTTCAAATCCTAGCTGGAGCACTGAATAGGTTAAACGAGGTCCTAGCAATACATTACCTTCTGGCAGAATTTCCCCTTGTGAATAGCTGTAGGTTTGGTAGAGTTTTATAGTTGATGCTGTGAATGTCAGGAATTTCTCCTTGTCTTGTGGGGACCATGACACCTTCATGATGTTGGGTCCCTGGTAGCAAAAACATACAATGGAAGTTGCTATTAACTGAAGAGTGGTTTATAAGTACCGCACAGTGACTGAGTTATGTTTAAACTTTGATACATACAGTAGTTCTTCTTGAATACTTTGAGCTTTCATGAGTACGTACAGCTCAAAGATTCTTCCTGATAAAGGCAAAACCCATGTTAAAAAAAAAAGTCTCAAGTATGTCTATACAATCGTGTTCAATCAACCTAAAACATCTTAACAAACACAGTACATGCTACCATTGACATCAATTTGCGGAAAAATGCTCCAAACAAAAACTTGATAAAAACTGTTATCTTACAGAGGTTCCGGAGATAGTCCATGTAGCAAGATTGGTTGATTTGGTATGAGATCTATCTTGCCATGGATCCTGGAGATAGTCAATGTATAAATTAGCATATTTTCAAATTCAAAATACTCGGCGTTGTCCATCGCAAAACTTACACATTTTCATGAACTGTTTGAAACTTGGATTAATATCATTATTCTCCGAACACACCATATAACGTAGGTTGTTTTAATTTGCCCATTAGGGATATATTTATGATCTGTTTGTTTGTATTTATTCTAGAAAATAGTTAATGTGGCTCATATTACTGATTAAAGTGTTAACATGTTAAAAGCCTTTATCAGTTACATCTCCCAGCGACCCGGACTGTCAATAAGATGGGAGTTGAAGAATAGCAACTATCGCTAATGCGTACAGTGACCCAGAGGGTCAGTAGCTAGGAGTTGGATTATTGCAACTTTTGCTAACACGTACAGCGAACCAGAGGATCAGTAGCTGGGAGTTGGATTATTGCAACTATCGCTTATACGTACAGCGACCCAGAGGGTCAGTAGCTGGGAGTTGGATTATTGCAACTATCGCTAATACGTACAGCGACCCGGAGGGTCAGTAACTGGGAGTTGGATAATTGCAACTACCGCTAATACGTACAGCGACCCAGAGGGTCAGTAGCTGGGATTTGGATAATTGCAACTATCGCTAATACAAACAGCGATCCTTGTTGCATTAATCCAACTCCCTCCGGGTCCCTGGGAGCTGCAAAAGCTATGATGATTTACCGTGTAAAGTTACCGCCCAGAATCCGGACAGCACTTTAATCGGTAATATGAGCCACATAAACTATTTTTTGGCATAAATAAACACAAATAGATCGTTAATATATCCATAATGCGCAAATTAAACAACTTACATGATACCGTGTACTCGCATGATATTGATATTAATCCAAAGTTTCAACATGTATGTTAACACTAACAGTTGATTTAAATTTGTAAGTTTTTGCGAAGGGGCAAAGCCGAGAATTCTGAATTCCCCACAAATGACTCACAAAGTTATGTTGGAGATAATAGGTATTGTGTTTGTTACGATGTTTTAGGTTGATTGAACACGATTTTGTAGACAAACTTGAGACTTATTTTTTTTACATGGAAATTGGAATTCGGTTTTAACAAGAAGAACTCTGACTTGTAGCATGTGCACCCGTGGTATCGGCCCTCTTAATGAATACATCTTAATATTTTTAGTGAAAATATTTAAAAACACACCTGTTGTATATGTCAATCTATAGTTAAACATGTCTTCAAGGGCATAAGGTGTGTTACTATGCGCATGTGCTTGTTCTATAAATAGATTCCTAATGGAAAAACGAACTTTTGCTCATATTGTTCTGTAAATCTTGTTACATTTTTTTTCACGAATTAGCAGACTATAAACTCTTTTATAAACCTACCAATAAAACATACACAAAATACACAATTATGTCTTAAATAATTTAAAAATCACATCATCACCCAGGATTTCACAGGACCTACTTTCCAATCAAAACCTGAAATCAAATAAAATGCTCGTCTTTATAGTCATGAATATACAGCAAATAAAATAAAAGTTCTAAAAATTGAAAAAAACATTGACAGTCTTGCACTTCTTGAGGGTTTTTCCGAGTGGACTGGTTAAGGTCACGATACAATGAGGAGGGCCGATACTATGAGAATAAGGGATATAGACATATAGGGTATAGATCTACTCATAAAAGCATTCAAGAAGAACTTACATCGACCCGGAGGGTCAGTAGCTGGGAGTTGGATTTCGTCCATAAATAGAAAAATAACACGTACAACTGAGTAACAATAGTTGACAATTAGCGCTTTGTAAACTTACCTCAATTAAAATTACAAAATAAACTAGACTAGATGGTACAACCCATTGATAGCCAAGGAGTTCCGATTCTCTTAGCAATCTTCACGAAGAAAATAATTTCCGCGTCGGCAAAGTAGGACGTGTTTTTTATTTGTAAGTACATATATTGGAATGTAGTTTACACAAATGAATCCGATATTCTTTTTTAGTTTAAATAGTGCTTATTTTATGATTAATAAACCATCTTTAATACGTTAAGACGGTAATTGATGCGAATTTAAAATCTTTCTTGTTAGTCGTATTTCCGGATACAGCATTCGGATGTTTTGGTTTGTATTTTCAGAATTCAGAGGTTAAACATGAAGTTCACGACAGCTTTTAGTCTAGTCCTATTTGTGTTGCTTTGTCACAAAGTTGGGAGCAAGAAATCGCACAAGCCTGCTGATTTAGATGACAACGAATTTGCTGAGTTTGAAGATTTTGATGATGACGGTGGTAAACAATTAGTTGGGGCTTTACAGTACAGTCCACGGGTTTTCCCCAAAAAACTTGCTCCCTCCACGGGGCTTTTGTCAGAGAGCCAGTGAAGCAGCGGAGAAGGCCAGGTGTACTCGCTAAAACGCCGAGTTAGCTAATACCCGCGGCGTGTATTACTTTAGCCTAGTCGGTTAATGCAGACAATTTCCGTTCTTATCAGGACACCTCGTCACAAAAAGTTGGGAAATCCGCTTTTCTCAGAAAATTCAAGATAGATTTATTTGTCNTGGCTTTTGTTGTCATTATCTGATATGTAAAAGGTCTAGCGTCCCCTTGTATACTGTACACAGCTATGTTATTATATAAAAATACGACATTTCAACAATTAACATGTATAGTTTATTATGTTACTATTATATATAAAGCTTGTATACTGCGTTATTGATGGCACAACAATATATTTTAATTTGTAAACATATGGTTATCAGACTTCCCGAAACTCAAAAGCCTTCTGTCAGACATTTGGTCTGACTGACCAGAAATTTCTGTCAGACCTTAGGGTATTTTGTCAGACCAAAGAAAATTAGTGAAAAAAAAAATCCTTAGAAAACATGAACAATAATTAGACAAAAAGGAATATTGTTTGATAATCATTTTTATCTAAATCATATTGTTTAGAGTAGAACATTATTCTATCAACATACAATTCTGCATCCTGAAAATCACTACAATAGTCACTGTCAGTATCATATCTTTTTAAATGGTGAATGTCATCGTCAATATCCTCAAGTTCGTCTCGATCTTTCTTCACCTGGTTTTACCATCCAAGCGTGTTCCTTGATATTCCCAGCTGTTGTTTTGTTTTCTATAAATACAGTTCTGTTAAATCACAGTTTGCAGGATCCACGGATCGCAAAATATTCCATATATAAGTATTTTCAAACGCATATAATTAAATTTGTAATCCGAAAAACATTGCCACGTTTTATTGTTCACGTATTCGTAAAGTTAGTGAATTCTATTCACAAATTAACAGTTCTCATGTATGTCATGTAAATTCTTTGTTCTGATTAAACGCATGCAAAAATTACACTTATTGTACAACATCACACCATTCTTCCTCGAGGAAAGCATGGGCTTTATAATTTGATTGATGAATAAAAACTTCGTAGTGCATTTAAAAATCGGTGTTGCATATTCTAAAATTGTGGATTTTTTTCTCTGCATTAAAAGCAAGTCGTTTACGCAGTATCTACAGCGCTACGGTCATTGCGATAGGTCAGTATTAATCTGTGACANGCGTATCGCGGGACGTTCTTAATCTCCCTCCATAAGCGTGCCCGCGGAGTAGCGAGGGAAATTGGGGAAAACGCGTGGACTGTACTGAAACTTAAAATTTCGCTTTTAATATTTTCTGGCTTTGCTCCACATAAAGTTAAGGGAAAACCCCCATTGAAGTCTTCCTGAATAAGTGTTTTTCCCAGAAGATCAAAGGGACAAGGCGTATTACATTCAAAAAGGGCATTTTAACGCAAAGTTTAGGCAAAAAAGGGCCAAACGCTCCTTGAAAACCATGATTTGGGAGGAACATTTAAGCCAATCAGTGGCAGTTTTGGGAAAAACATCAAAACATACAAAAAAACACACTTAAGTGTAATTGATGTATTCATCTTACTTAAATAAATATTAATATGTTTACACATGTACCTTGCAATGTCTTCAATTTAAGTTCCATACTCTGATATACACAGATCCACTTATATATAAATGAAACCATGTTTGTCTAATCCCATTTTCTAACGATTATCTTGTCAAATGTTTTAACTTTTCCAGTAAAATGAATGCTACATGTAATTTGAAAACACTCGTTTCCGTGACATCGATAATTAGATTGTTATTTGTCATTTTGTCAGAGAATCACAATTTCGTTTCTATATTGTCCGCCATCTTGTCAAATTTCGGAAGTTCTGTAATCTTAACTGTTCATGCATCATTCATCACTTACAATTACAACGCACAGAAGTCTTGTGCACACATGAAAGTAAATATTAACTGCACAAGATGTCAATAAATGGATTATTAAACAAAAAACAAACATGTTTCAAGTGTAAAAATATATATCTTTTATTAATATTTTAAGTTTTTATTTAATGATTTTTTGGGACCAAACCATGGATATAACAAAATGTATCACATCTTAATGAGAAGGATGCTACAATATAACAGTTCTGTAATTTACAGACTGGATTGTCTTAGATTCAATTTATATTGAAACTTTTACGTTATTTATTCAGCAGAGCAAGAGGCCACTGTTGAAGAAGAAGCAGACTTTCCTTCCGAGTCAGATAACATTGTGAAAACCCAGGCAAAGAAAGATGAGGACAATGAGGAAGAAGAAGACGAAGGCGTGGTAGAGGTAAAGAATGTTTTCCTAATAGAATTTTTGTTGGTGATGTCCTCCAAAATAATAATTGCATTTATGCAACCAAGCTGTCATATTGACTTTTGCACTGTGTTACACAGTGGGTGTTTTTTTGATGTTAATGTTACGTTTCAAAAGAACGGATATCAATCTTTGTTCATTTGAGATTTCCATCCTGTTTTATACTTAGAGCTGCATTCCGGGAAAACTGGGCTTAATGCATTTGTAAACGTAAAGTGTCATGCCAGATACATGTAAGCATGTGCAATCCGCACAGGCTCATTGGGGACCACACTTTACTCCTAAACTGGATTTTTGTTTAGAAGAGACTTCCTTTAAACAAAAAATAGCATAAAAGCAGAAGGTGTGGTCCCAGATTAGCCTGGCTAATCTGGAAAGACACTTTACGAACATGCATTAAGCCCAGTGTTCCCAGAATTCATTCACTCATCATGATCCAATCAGAATGATGACGATGAGTTCGAGCACTTCACCGACGAAGATGAGTTCGAAGGATTTGACAAGGAATCTCGTCCAGGAAAAGGAAAGTCACATGAAGTGCCAGATCTCAAAATAGCAAAGGTGAGATTCCAACATGCCAAAGCATTGTCATAGTTCGTAATAAACATTACAGTGCTCCAGCAAAGATTTTGAAAGGGCGCGGTGATCTGTGGTCAAAAGGGCACATGGCTGTAGCCTGTATTCTCCATGTGGCATTTTCAATATAGCATGTGCTATATATTTTATACAACATGTTTTTTCATTTAAAACATTGTTTCTATAATTAATAAAACTGATTTCACTTTGTACATTCAGTGATTACTACTAATACAATTTGCTTTACAAAAAGTAACCAGATTAAAAAAGGGCATGGCGGGTGTCTGTGGGGGCAGGGTTGGACCTTGGGATGGCAGGATGCTGGGCCCTCCAATGAAGGCTTAGCTGGAGCACTCCATTATCATAATCATTTGACCATTTAATACAGGTTTAATGCAAAGATCATCCGCCACTCACACCCTCCGTCAGTAAGCATGTCTACATTTTTTAGAAAAATTATGTAAGATTTCATGAAAATGTTGGAAAATGATTCAAGTAACAAACCATCTAAAAGAACTCAATTTTAAGTAAGCAAAAAAGATGTCAAACCTTATGTTCTTTTGAATTAAAGATTGACAAAGATTGTTGGGTGCTATTCACAAAAATGTCTTTGTCATTCGATATGGCTTGAATTTTTTGATATTATTAATCAAATTATTTTATAAAAAACATATGATGTGGCTGTTACTATGTAGTAGAGTATATGTAAATGTAGTATTGTTTCAAGCCTTGTTTTCGTCTCCTAGGTTCCAATACACCTACGGACCAACTGGGACAGTTTCTACCTGGAAATGTTGATGCTTGCTGGTCTTGGAGTGTACTTCCTCAACTTCCTTGCGGGTAAAACCAAGAATGGAAAACTCGCTCAGGCCTGGATGTTGTCACACAAAAGTATTTTGGAGGAAAACTTTGCCATTATTGGTATGATCAGTGTTTTTGTTTGATTCTTTGGATTCCCCTTTAAAGATGGTTCTTAGATTAAAAAGTTGTAAAGATTTGTATTGACAAACCATTTTATAAAAATTAAGAGTTCACCTTTCAAAATATGTTAATGAATTTAAAAAATCTGTTTGTCAAATATGTGGTATTTGTTAAAACCCATTCACAAAAAACATGCAGAAACACTTCTTTTTTATCTCTTTAAATGTGTGAGTGTTTTTTTTCTCTTTTTTTCACTTTTGAGTGAAATTTTTGTAGGAGTCGAACACAATCATTGTTAAGATCAGTTTTACGGTGAAAGGGCACTTTTTGAAAGTTCATCAGAATGGGCTTGTTTGCCAAACCAGCAGTTTCATTGAGTCAGAGGGACATTCATACAAATATAATCCATGCCATAATTGTGAATTTGGTGTTCACATGCTTGTAAATTGTCAAATCAAGTAGTAACACTCTTTTGCTAACCATGCACATATTCAGAGCTTCGCCGTGGCTCAAAGTTTCTTAAGCAAAGTTTGTCTTCTTATTTTGGCTATTTTCGAGGTTTTTATAAAGAAAATGTTGTTGCCAAATATCAATTTCTTCAGCCCAACCAAATGGATCAGTTTGTAGCAATTAGATTATTTGAGGAATCTCAGTTGGCAATGCAAATACATTTTTTTTTAATTTCATGTGACCTATATACATTTCCACAAACCTTAAGACCTAAAACAAGGAAACATTATAATGATAATGTTAGGCAATTTAAGCGTAGGGGTAAGCGTAGGGGTACCCCATATTTAGTAAGTCCAGCACCTGGGTAACCCAGATTTAGAAATTCAGACAAAATGGTACCCCTGATTTTGAAATTCAGGCACATTGGAATCCTTGTTCTTAAAGTCTCTGGTGAAATGCCTAGACCAGCATATGTTTTTATGTCATGATGTTCACGTGTTGTTGTTCAGGTGATGACGGGCTGTCTAAGGAGGCGAAGGGCACCGGCACATTTAACAAGGAGTCTGAGAACGTGTACACGCTGTGGTGCAGCGGGCGCACATGTGTGGAAGGCATGCTGGTGGAACTACGGCTGCTCAAGCGCCAGGATCTCATCAACGTGATGACCACTATCATGAAACCCGCCTCTGATCAAATTGTAAATGTTTACACATTTTTCTTTAAAAATTTGCTTCTAGGCATTTAAAAATATGTTCTGATCATTTCCTTTGATAAACATCTGTCTATGTTACATTGGCTTCCACCGTTTTGTTTTCTCCATTCTCAAACCTTTTAAAAAGACCATTAAATTTTGATCCTTCTATACTTGACCCCAAAACTTGGATAGTGTACCCATAGGTGTATTGGCACCTTTCTGTGGTCACTGTTTTCAGCAAATAACACTGCTGCAGAAAAAAAAGCAGTAAGCCATTGCTCGATTAGTGACAAAAAATTCATATGGCAGATTACGTTATGATTTCAAAATGACAATCTTAAACTAGCCCTTTTGCCAACATTTTCTTTGGCAAAGTTTAAAAATACCTGGTACCTGCACATTTGAAATCTGTTCTTAAATTGTGTACAAAAAATCTGGCGGCCACATTTATTTGATCGCATTTTGTATACCTGTAGTAGTACATGTAGACTGAACTATAGATGCCGTAGCAAAGTTGCGAAATCTTGTGGTTCTATTTTCAGATAGTGAAGGTAACAATGGACGCAAGCAGCATGGACAAGTTCTGCTTCTGTATCGGCCAGAAGAAAGTCATGGCCAAGCTTCTTAAGGATCAGCCTGATCTGGTGAGTAGGGTGTAGCCTTATCTGGTTAGTCGGTTGTGAATTTCATACCAGAAGCTTTTCCCTTTAAAAATAGGATGTGTTTGTTCTAAATTGGTTAATGAACAAATCACTGGTATACCTTTACAAATATATTCAAACTTATATAAGATTTGTTTGCTTGTTTAGCTCTAAAGTAATGTAAAAAACAACATAGTACACAAACAATTGTATATAAAAGAACCCAGGGATTTCAATAGATATTAAAAAACATGAGTCGAATGACCCCTGGTCTGAAAATGTGTAGACTCAAACTGAATTCTGCAGGGGTTATATTTAAGTTGCATTGCTTTATTAAATTAAAAAACAATAACCATGTTTTAACATTGATACAAAGTAATACACTGATTTTTTTTCACCATTGATTAGGGCCACTTCAGATGGGAAATTTTAAGACAAAAGGGAATATTTTTGTTGATATGCATGATTACATGCTTATATTCTACTTTGCTATAAAACATAAATCAATTGCTTTGCTTCAAATGCTAAACCTAGTACGCTGAATTCCCTTCAAACTTGGTTTGATGTAAATAGCAGGGAACATACAAAAATGCCTGTTACTTTATCAATTTGTGTCCAAATTTAGTCAAATTTGTTTCCAAATATAGCTTACATTGAGGGGGAATTTTAAAGTCATTCAAGGGGAAAAATATATACCTCTTGAGCCTTCTAATGTAATAAATCTACAGAAACAATGTGAAGTGCATCCATTTTAACAATACATTATAAATACCTATTGACTTAAAACACAATTTGCATTAAACATATGCTGTAACTTGTAACATGTGGTGTGGAGAATGTTGATTATATTTGTAAAACAGTAATAGTTTATCCCATGCCTCGGTCGGAGGGGTATTATTTTGGTCTTTTTTGTCTGTCCGTCTGGAACAAATTTTATCCCTCGCCATATCTTGGAACTTTTTGAGCTGATTTCATTGAAACTTGGTATGACTGATATGGATAACAGGATGATTCAGGTTAAATGTAATCACAATCCATTTGCAAATAACAGAGTTATGGCCCTTTTTGACTTGAAAATAGCATACTTTGGTGTCTGGAGCCACATCTTGCAACTGCTTGGGCAGATTTCAATGATTTATCAATTCAACGAATTTGCATGTTTTAGGGTCAGTTCACAGAGAAGAAGGCAGTAGAAAACTATGACCTACCAGAGTCTTTCCAGTTACAGAGTGAAATAGGGGAGGCCACTGCCATCATCCTAGACAAGAAGGTATGCATCTATTGTATGGGTGGAGCATAGAAATTGAAATCATTAGGTCAAAATATCCCATAACTTCATAACCACCTGCCTGATATGTAGAAATATTCCCCTAAAAAGTGTGAAAATTTAAGTGTTTTTTATGCCCCCTTTTTAAAAAAAGGGGGTATATTGTTTTTGGCCTGATTGTCCGTCATTGTGTGTGTCTTTCTTTCTGTCTGTCTGTCTAAAAACTTTAACCTAGGTTAAAGTTTTTCATAACATTTTTTATTTTGATGACACTCAGCATCTTGATACTTGGCGTGCATGTGTATCTCATGGAGCTGCACATTTTGAGAGGTGAAAGGTCAAGGTCATCCTTCAAGGTCAAAGGTTAAAAAATAAAATCAAAGCGGCACATTAGGGGGCATTGTGTTTCTGACAAACACATCTCTTGTTTTTATGCTCCCCCTAAATTTTTGGGGGGAGCATATAGTCGCCTCTTCGTCTGTCCGTCCGTTCGTGCACAATTTTTGTTCGGGCTATTTCTCAGAAATTAATGACCGGAATTCAATTAAACTGTATGGGAAGCTTCAATACCAAGAGGAGATGTGCATATTATCAGCCGGTTCTGGTCGGATGATTTTTCACAGAGTTATGGCCCTTTGAAATTTTCCATTAACTGTACATATAGTGCAATTCTTGTCCGGGCTATTTCTCAGCAACTAATGACCGGAATTCAATGAAACTTTATGGGAAGCTTCACTACCAAGAGGAGATGTGCATATTATCAGCCGGTTCTGGTCGGATGATTTTTCACAGAGTTATGGCCCTTTGAAATTTTCCATTGTACATATAGTGCAATTCTTGTCCGAGCTATTTCTCAGCAACTTATTACGGGAATTCAATGAAACTTTATGGGAAGCTTCACTACCAACAGGAGATGTGCATATTATCAGCCAGTTATGGTCGGATGATTTTTTACAGAGTTATGGCCCTTTGAATTTTTCTATAAACTGTACATATAGTGCAATTCTTGTCTGGGCTATTTCTCCCCAACTACTGACTGGAATTCAATGAAGCTCTATGGGAAGCTTAACTACCTTTAGGAGATGCGCATGTTATTAGTGGGTTCTGGTTAGATGATTTATTTAGAGAGTTATGGTCCTTTGAAATTTATCTTCATACGTCCATGAAAACAAAATATAAAATCTGCTGTTCTTTAAAGTTTCTAAACCATCCATCGTATTATTTTGTCCAAAGTTATGCCCCTCAAGACGTTTCCTTTTATCTGAATATATAGTGCAATATTGTGACAAAAAAAAACTTTGGGGAGCATCACCCGTCTCCGATGGTTTCTTGTTTCTTTTAATTGTAGTAGCCAATTGCTATTCTGGCTATAGGAACCTCTCGCCTTTTTTATTATTGTATCTTAACATCATAAAATACTTTGTTTGCCAACCACTGCATTTTGAAATTGATAAGTCTCCTGTCTGGTAAATTTCTTTCAAAACGCGAAAGCCATTTTGTTAAAGTACATGCGTCACTCATTTGAAAGTTCAAGTTCAGTTTCAGGTGTATAAAAAACTGCTCAATTTCAGGTGTGTTAAAAGCTGCTCAATTTCAGGTGTGCATTTTTCTCTGCAGAATGTCAGGTCATGTGTATTCAATTCTGTGCTCAATTTCAGGTGTGTTAAATTCTGCTCAAGTCAGGTGTAAAATTCTCTGCTCAATTTCAGGTGTGTTAAATTCTCTGCTCAATTTCAGTTGTGTTAAAGTCATAGCTCAATTTCAGGTGTGTTAAATTCTCTGCTCAATTGCAGGTGTGTTAAATTCTCTGCTTAATTTCTGGTGGGTTAAATTCTCTGCTCAATTTCAGGTGGGTTAAATTCTCTGCTCAATTCCAGGTGTGTTAAATTCTCTGCTTAATTTCAGGTTTAGTAATCTTGCTGATCAATTTCAGGTGTGTGCCTACTTAGAGAAGTATGAACAGCAGATCGAGTACATCCACATATCTGACCAGTACTCAGGCGCCAAGAGCCAGTATGAGTGAGTAGGGAAGGGAAAATCTCAGATGGAGTATTGATCTTCAGTAGTTATACTTCAATTCATAAACCTTTAAAATCTCAGATGCAGTGTTTGTCTGTAGTCATAAGAATGAAAGGAAAATTAATTAATTCCACATTTATCTAGTGTCCATCTACCAATCAGGGGATCCTGTGTTCGGCCCTCAGTCTGGGAACATTCTCAAGAGCTTCTCTTAAGCCACCAAGTACTGGTTTTACCCAGCAAATGGTCTCGAGATAGTCTTATAAGCATAAGGCTTTATGATACAATCGGGTTAAAAATGTATTTAAACTTAATCCACAAATTTGACAAATTTTGATGTAAGAATATTGCTGTCAAGGACAATTTTGATTCATAAACCTATACATTTATAAAATAGTGTGATATTAACTCACAAAGATTACTTTGGCTTCATAGTTTTGTTCTTAAAAGCTTGAACATTTAAAATAAGTGAGTTTTCTATTGTGTGTGGTAAATCACTAAAGGTTTTCTATAAAAACTGAATTAATGTCCAGTTGCCTTAGTTAACAACTGTGTTTTGGTTTGCTTGACATTGTATTTAACATTAATGACTGTAACCATCTTCAACAGATACAAAAGTTTCCCAGTTATTTGTCATATAACCCATACATAAATTGAGAATGAATTTAAGCAACAATACAGCAAGTTGTTTATGTTTTATTGGTCACTTGTCATAGTAATGAAGGGGACTTGTGGATGGCAACATAACTTTCTCTCCCCATGATGTGTCTGGAGTGTCCTATATTAACTGCAGAAATTAAAGCAGTCAGGCGTGTTACTTTATGCTATTACCTCTTGTAAATGTGTTCTATTTATTTTTTGTAGTGAAAACCAGTCAAAAATGCCAGATGTGAAGCCTTCACTGGTGTTCTGTTTCAATGGTAATGATCTGAACTTGTCATATGTATATGAGCCTAGCTCTGGGAAAACTGGGCATAATGCATGTGAGTAAAGTGTCATCCCAGATTAGCCTGTGCAGTCCACAAAGACTAATCAGGGACAACACTTTTTGCCTAAACTGGATTTTTGTTTAGAAAAGACTTCCTTAAACGAAAATACATAAAACAGAAACTGTTCAGACTTCACAGGCTTATCTAGGACGACACTTTACTCACATGCATTAAGCCAGGTTTTCCCAGAGCAAGAGCAAAACTCGTATAATTTTGTTCAAAAGCCCTTCCACTTTAGGACTGTGACTGGTGCTTTATTATTGTCCATTAGTAAAAAAATATTTTAGAAATAAAAGTTAAACTTTATTTTACTGTGCTTAGCAGAGACTGTTATTTTTTTATAAATAAAAAAACAACAACAACTTAATAATCACCCTTCCTTTTGTGCAACCATTAATAGAACACAATTTCTATTTTGCAAAGAGTAGGTATTGCTCTTTATAGAATATTGATGGTCAGAAGAGCACTTGCCTGCTTTCAGTGCCAGGGAAAGGCAAAACAAAGACATCAGACGTGGATGGCATGCTACCCCTGATGAAGCTGGTCTTCTACTGTGTGGATAAGGTCGGCAGGATGGCCCTGTCGAAGGAGGTTAGGGAAAAGTGTATTTTGGGAATGAGGCCAAGTCATTTGGATCTGGAAAAATCAAGTCATTTTGACTAAAACTGGGAAATAAGTGTTGTCTTTTTTTGCTAACAAATACTTCCAAATATATAAATATCCGACATGGAGGATAAAGGACAATACTGCAAAATGTATGAGAGATTAATGTTATTTATAATGAAGTTAATTATTATAATACATTGAATTAATAAATAATAAGCTAAAAAAATACCAATATATTAACAAATTGATTACTACAATATGGCATTTAATAATGAAATAATAAAAAACGATTTATATGGTAAACTTTGTGAATAATACTCAATGTACATGTTAACAAAATTATTAAAGTGATTAATGGCAATAAGCAAGGTCATATCAATATAATAGGAGATATCAGATGTTCTACTACTTCTAGCATGACACAATATAATAGGATATATAACAGGTAGATATCCTTATATAACACAATGCAATAGTAGATATCAGGTATTCTTACATTAAGTGATAGTATAGTGGATATCAGATATTCTAATAAGATACAATATTATAGGAGATATCAGAAAAAATCGAACATGACATGATACAATAGTAGATATCAGATATTCTAACATCACACGATGTGTCTTCTAAAGACTAACTTGGCTTTTCTTTGACTCTCATTCTGACGTTTGGATTTTTAGAAAATACATTGTTGACTCTTCACTTTTAAAATGCAAGCTTCAAAATAATAAAACAAAGACGGAAAAAAAATTGAAGAGACTCTCAGAGATGTGAGCCAAATTGTCAGATTTGACACTCGTCGAATCTTACTAATGCCCTTGACAAAGGACAATATTTGTCAGAATCTTACGAAAGCCCTGGACAAAGGACAATATTTGTCAATGTTAAAAACTATTGTAATATTCATTTTTTTTGTTTATCAAGTCATGTTAAAGTTGCTAATATGTCAACTGTATTTTTCTATGTTGAACTATATTTTATTTTTGTAATTTGCCTTTCATAGAAGCGCTTGAAAGCGGAGAAGAACCGCGCCAAGGCGGCAGAGGGTTACCTGAAGGCTGCGCACTCCCAGCTCCAGGAGGCGGCCCAGCTGCGCCGAGAGGAGAAACGACGCCTTGCCAAAGAGAAGATCATGAACGAGGAGGACCCGGAGAAGGCACGGAAGTGGGAGGTGGGTGCTATAGGAAGTGTGGGAGGTGGGTGGTATAAGAAGTGTGGGAGGTGGGTGGTATAAGAAGTGTTGGAGGTGGGTGGTATAAGAAGTGTGGGAGGTGGGTGTTATAGGAAGTGTTTGAGGTGGGTGGTATAAGAAGTGTAAGAGGTTGGTGTTATAGGAAGTGTGGGAGGTGGGTGTTATAGGAAGTGTGGGAGGTGGGTGGTATAGGAAGTGTGAGAGGTGGTGTTATAGAGGGTGGGAGGTGGGTGGTATAAGAAGTGTGGGAGGTAGATATTATAGGAAGTGTGGGAGGTGGGTGATATAAGAAGTGTGGGAGGTGGGTGTTATAGGAAGTGTGGGATGTGGGTGGTATAAGAAGTGTGGGAGGTGGTTGTTGTAGGAAGTGTGGGAGGTGGGTGGTATAGGAAGTGTGGGAGGTGGGTGGTATTGGAAGTGTGGGAGGTGGGTGTTATAGAAAGTGTGAGAGGTGGGTGTTATAGGAAGTGTGGAAAGTGGGGGTATAAGAAGTGTCAGAGGTAGATGTAATAGGAAGTGTGGGAGGTGAGTGTTATTGGAGGAAGTGTGGGAGCTTGGTGTTATAGGAAGTGTGGGAGTTCCGTGTTATAGGAAGTGCAAAAGGTGGGTGTTATAGGAAGTGTGCGAGGTGGGTGTTATAGGAAGTGTGGGAGGTGGGTGTTCTAATAAGTGTGGTACATGGGTGTTATAGAAAGTGCTGGAGGTGGGTTGTATAGGAAGTGTGCGTGGTGGGTGTATAAGAAGCGTAGGAGTTGGGTCTTATAGGAAGTGTGCGTGGTAGGTGGTATAGGAAGTGTGGGAGTTGGGTGGTATAGGAAGTGTGCGTGGTGGGTGGTATAGGAAGTGTGCATGGTGGGTGGTATAGGAAGTGTGGGAGTTGGGTGGTATAGGAAGTGTGCATGGTGGGTGGTATAGGAAGTGTGAGAGTTGGGTGGTATAGGAAGTGTGCATGGTGGGTGGTATAAGAAGGGTGGGAGGTGGGTGGTATAGGAAGTGTGCATGGTGGGTGGTGTAGGAAGTGTTGGAGGTGGGTGGTATAGGAAGTGTGGGTGGTATAGAAAGTGTGGGAGGTGGGTGGTATAGGAAGTGTGGGAGGTGGGTGGTGTAGGAAGTGTGGGAGATGGGTGTTATAGGAAGTGTGGGAGTTGGGTGGTCAAGGAAGTGTGGGTGGTATAGAAAGTGTTGGAGGTGGGTGGTGGAGGAAGTGTGGGAGGTGGGTTGTGGAGGAAGTGTGGGAGTTGGGTGGTATAGAAAGTGTGGGAGTTGGTGGTACAGGAATTGTGGGAGGTGGGTGGTGGATGAAGTGTGGGAGGTGGGTGCTATAGGAAGTGTGGGTGCTATAGGAAGTGTGGGAGGTGGGTGGTGGAGGAAGTGTGGGAGTTGGGTGGTATAGGAAGAGTGGGAGTTGGTGGTACAGGAATTGTGGGAGGTGGTTGGTATAGGAAGTGTGGGTGGTATAGAAAGTGTGGGAGGTGGGTGGTATAGGAAGTGTGGGAGGTGGGTGCTATAGGAAGTGTGGGAGGTGGGTGGTGTAGGAAGTGTTGGAAGTGGGTCGTATAGGAAGTTTGGGTGGTATAGAAATGTGGGAGGTGGTGGTATAGGTAGTGTGGGAGGTGGTGGTATAGGAAGTGTGGGAGTTGGATGGTATAGGAAGTGTGGGAGTTGGGTGGTATAGGAAGTGTGGACGTTGGTGGTATATGAAGTGTGGGAGGTGGCGGTATAGGAAGTGTTGGAGGTGGTGGAATAGGATGTGTGGAAGGTGGGTGGTATAGGAAGTGTGGGAGTTGGGTGGTTTATGATGTGAGGATGGTGCGTGGTATAGGAAGTGTGGGAGTTGGGTGGTATATGAAGTGTGGAAGGTGGGTGGTATAGGAAGTTTGGGAGTTGGGTGGTATAGGAAATGTGGGTGGTGGGTGGTGTAGGAAGTGATGGAGTTGGTTGGTATAGGAAGTGTGGGAGGTGGGTGGTATAAGAAGTGTGTGTGGTGGGTGGTGTAAGAAGAGTCGAAGTTGGGTGGTATAGGAAGTGTGGGAGATGGGTGTTATAGGAAGTGTGGGAGGTGGGTGGTATATTAAGTGTGTTTGGTGGGTTGTATAGGAAGTGTGATTGGTAGGTGGTATAGGAAGTATTATAGGTGGGTGTTATAGGAAGTGTGGGAGGTGGGTTGTATAGGAAGTGTGGGAGGTGGCTGGTATAAGAAGTGTGGGAGTTGGGTGGTATAGGAAGTGTGGGAGGTGGTGTTATAGGAAGTGTGGAAGGTGGGTGGTATAGGAAGTGTGGGTGGTGGGTGGTATAGGAAGTTTGGGAGATGGCTGGGCAAAGAAGTGAGAGAGTTAGGTGGTTGTTGGTAAGAACACAATATGTGTGAGTAGGATATGCAATGGAGTGTTGGAGGTTGGTATATTAGCTTAGTGGAGAGCATGTAATGGCTAGGCAGTGTGGGGTGTGTGGGCTAGAAGATGTGTTAAGTTGGTGTCGGCAAAGTAATATGACATAGGTAGGCTAGTTTAAGGAAAGCAGGAGGTGGCTAAGCAGTTGTACAATGGATAGGTGGATGGATGGGAAGCCAGTTATAACTAGTGAATGTAGACTTACAAGGAAGTTGGTGATGGATTGTATCTTGGAAATTGAATGTGGCTATAGAGCATGTTTACCTGCATTTTTTACAAAGCTCTTGTTTTGATTTGTTGTTAATACCTTTTACCTGGTGCTGTTTGGTTTTCAGGAGCGTGAAAGCAAACGGGACATGAAGAAGAAACAAGCAAAGACCAAGATGATGAAGGTCAAGGGCATGTAGAAAGGACAAGGTCGTCATGGTTTCAGGTCAAGGTCATAGGTGTGGTTACAATGAAAATGAAAGACACAATTGTGGGGCTTTGATAAAAGAGGCTTAATTGAATGTGACAGATTTTTAACATGTATAAGGTTGAACTTTCTGGAAGACAGGTCAAACGTTTGAGTCAGAGATTGTGTATCTATTTCATAGGCCTTTGGTCGTGGGGTCAGGGAGTTATTCCCCATCACATAGTTTTTCAAGTCAGATTTTTCTACCCTTAACAAATAATGAAATTTTGTATACACTAGAACAAATTAAGATTGAAAACTTATAAAAATAAGCATAATTATACAATTTTACACATAAATGTAAGCATTTTTTAATTCATTATTGCGTAGGCAGTTTGTATTTGTAATATACAATAAGCAAGTTAATATTATGGATACATGAATGGGCATACATATAGATAAAATTAAAATCAAAAGCATTTCAATACGCAAAAAGAGCTTTTTGTAGCTTTCAAATACATTAATTAGTGGAACTATAAATATTTTAGTAGAACTCAACTGCAGTGATATAATATACACCAGCAGTGTTTTTCTCATTGTAATGTATACAGAAGAAAATGTGTGTTATCACTTTTTATTTATTTTAATGCAATTTTTCTTTAAATAGGCATTAAGAATTTCAAACGGGAATATGTAGCTTATTAATGTGTACCAGATTTTTGTATCACTTTCACTGTAATTACAATGAATGTTTTGTACAATTTGATGCAATGAAATGAATGTACTGTTGTAGATGTATGATTGTTGTTTTGTTTTTTTAAATATTAAATTATAAATCATGTAACCATTTTCTTTGAAAGTGGTTTCATTATACATTTCATATGTCTTGTGTACCATTCATTACAACTGACATAGATGTTAACATACCCAGTTTTCGATACATGCTGCATAGGTAACTATGTACATTTATTGTCTGAAATTAACTTCAATTGAGATTTAAATTCTTGTATCGTTTTAAAGTAAAATATTACACAATTATGTCCATAAATGTCAAATAATTGGTTTGAGTATTTGAATTGAAGCTTTAAAATAACTAAACAATCACTTAGCAAATATTTTGATGTGACAAAAGTTAAGCATCAGTTATTTTTATGCCGTATTCTTTGTTTACTTCGAAAAATGTAGTACCTAATAAAAAAAAAAATATTTATGTTTAAATCTAGTTATTACTTTCCAATTTCAGAATTATTTTTAGACGACTCAGCGAAAAGTATAAGTAATATTAATCAATATAAAATGTCTTCTGAAAGACATAAGGCTCTTTCAGCTTGTGTGCAAACATGGCTGATAGTCCATACTGGCTTTCAGAAAAGACACATTATTTATGATAACAATGTATGTTTATTTTGAAACATTCTTTACTTTGTATGTTTAACCCAGTTTACATAGGCATTTTTGTACCAATATCATACCTGTTTTTATCCCAGATCAAGTTGAATAAAAATTTAAACATGATTTGTGTGTTATTTAATTCAATGTATTAGTTGTGCTTATGAAAAAAAAACAAGCAATAATAAGTACTTTGTCCGGGAAATAATAGTTTATTCGAGCAATATTATTTATATTTTGTGATAGGAGTGTGCAATTCCAAAGCAACTTTAGGCATTAATATAGAATTTAGTACACACTCTTGTATAGGATACGAGTTTGGGAGTTTGAGTTTGTACATATAAGTTCAAGAAATTATAGAAACGCTTTTTGGTGAGCATATTTACCAATTTTGGGGCAAGTTTAATAAAATTTATATAATGACAGCATGTTTCAGATCGTCTCTTAATGGTTAACACAAACGGTTTCCATTTGCCACCCAATAACTGAATATAAAATTAGAAAATAGCCAAGCGGACATGTGATTGACAGAAATATGCCACCATTGACTTTAACAACATCGTTTTACTGATATAAAAAAGGGAGGCAACTACGATTGATCGCAAGAACGAGTATTCATGAGTTACCTTATTAGGGAGAGATGTAGGATCACAAAATACACAGGCTTCTGCTCAAAAGGGGCAAGGTGGAAAGCAGGACCATTTTAGTGACATCACGTAAGTAGTCAATAGATCTAGTTAATTGTTAGGTAAAACAAACTGAGGTTCAATATCATAGTCATTTGCAATTTCTTATTGCAAGCATACATAACATTTTAAAAGCTTTTTACATTTTTATGTTGCGAACCTTAAACGAGTAGGGCGCAGCACTCTGCTATTTCGCTCTAATATTTCCCT
>VMBQ01003075.1:6781-21150 GCA_007657795.1 Dreissena rostriformis
ATTATAAATAGAAATTTACATATTATCAACAGTAAGTGGGGCATAAAGCACTTTCATTCTTTGAAAATGTGTAAAAAATGGCGGAGTACGATGTGTTTTCTGATTTATGACATGGATTCTGACCTGCCTTTCTATGGATTTGATGAAGTAGAGTTTGAAAGTAATAGAGATGTGTTAATTAAAATTAAAATGATTTACTTTGAGCCAGAAATTAACGTTACGAGTAGAGCTAACGGTTTAAATGTGGCATCGAATTTAATGGATTCGCACGAATTCTGGACGAGTGTTGTGTCTGTAAAATATTAAATGGAAAGCTGTAAATGTATCAAGTCGGAAAAGAAAACGGATGGTTGCATAATGGTATGCGTGAAATAATGTAATTCTACGTATTTATTTTCATAGTTATGTCATTTTGTAACCATTCACATTCGTCACGATTTGGAATTCCCGTTTCTAAAAATAGAACATTTTGGTAGCATGAACCAACAAGGGAGGCGACTCGTGATGTCACAAATCGTTTAGGTCATAATATACTAAATGTTTTTCCTATATAATTCAATGTAAAAGCGACAACTTTAAGCGAAAATAAATGCAACATTTTGCACATAGAGACCCCCATAACCATACCTTTTCTTAAAGGGCATTCTAAGCTGAATCGATTTAAGCATAAAAAAGATATGTCATATTCAAACCAAAAAAGAGTTTGACACAAATCAAAATCGACTGTTTTTGCACCTTCTTATTTTCGGCCGTTTTCTAGTGGATTGTAACCTTTTTCAGTGCCATTTTTTTACTTAAATCTCCAACTTTATCATATTTCAGGGATTCAGTAGTGAACACCTATGCTTACCCTATCAATATCACCAAACGATTAAACCAGAACAACAGTCTAAAGAGTAAAACATGCTTTCGAGTACAATATGATGTTTTTTTTAGAGAGTATAGCCCAATTATTTAGTATATTGTAACCTTTAACATTTACTTCAGCAGCAACTTCCCTGTATCTTGCAACTAGGCTTTCAGCGCCATTGGCGCTCCCGTTTTTATTTGAGAGCGAAACTCACAAATAATGCAGACGCAATTTTGGAAATC
Organism: Dreissena rostriformis; assembly: GCA_007657795.1. Taxonomy (NCBI): domain Eukaryota; kingdom Metazoa; phylum Mollusca; class Bivalvia; order Myida; family Dreissenidae; genus Dreissena; species Dreissena rostriformis. The sequence goes on from VMBQ01003075.1 coordinate 7,874, forward strand.
ACTATGCCTTAGCTACGGTAGGGCCCGTAACCCATGACTGCCTGTGTTGATAACTCCAGTCAAATTTAGCAGACGAAACATGCTTAAAGCATTTCTGCAGCCGACGACAGCCTGTAAATATGTAAACAATAGGTTAAAGAGCTTGTGGAACATATTGACCAGTCTAGTGTTTATAACAGCTTGTGCGATGACATTGGTAAGTTTATCATTGAAATCTGTACATATTGGCTCCTTTCAGGGAAAACGGGGCTTAATGCTGCATTAAAAGTCTGTCATGTGGGCAAAATTGTTTCTCAATATTTAAAGAAAATGGATAAAGTATTAGATACACATATCACGACATGTACATGATTATAGGCTTGTTATTCTTTAGCAAGGCAACCACAATTCTGAAGATGGTTGCCAGTGCAGCGACCAATTGTGAATAAAGTTTGAAAACTGAGTTGCTTCTAAGATTATGCAATAGCGAACAAATTTAGTGCCTTCAGTGCTTTGATTAACAGTTGGCATCATCATCGTCGTCGTCGTCGTTTAATCTGTCAGTGGGATTATACGTATGTGGTTGGATTATTTTTTGCCAAGAACTTGATCCCGCATTGAAGGTTTAGTTAGCAGAAAATGTAAAGCATGTTAAGCAGTGTAAACCGGGTAGTCGCAAACTAGAACATGCAGCGGGTCGTCGATCATTAAATAAGCCTCGTTCTGGGAAAACTGTACTTAATGTATGTGCGTAAAGTGTCGTACCGGATTAGCCTGTGAAGTCCGCACAGTTAACAAATATGAAAACATCGCTTGGTGTAGCGGATTGGTACAATCGAATCTTGGTTACTTAAGTTGCAAATCATGAAGATGTACTGTTGCAACATTCCTCAGATTCATAACAGCTAACACCAAACATCGAACGTACTTCGGTGTCCATTACCCCATTTATGCCTAGTGGACTCTCCCATCCTTCTAAATTGGATCAATTTATTTCCAAAATTAGGGATGTCTAGTATATTTATTTCTATATTTAGAATATTTCTTACAAAAATTCCTTTAAGCAAACAGCGCAGACCCTGATGAGACGCCGCATCATGCGGCGTCTCATCTGGGTCTACGCTGTTTGCCAAGGCCTTTTTCTAGACGCTAGGCATTTATGGGTTACCTAAGTTTAGTTGACTACAAAGTGCGATTCAACAGTGCGATTTAATTTGTGCTAAGTGAGGTCGCATGATCGATACGAATCAAAGCGCTGTGTGGACGATTTTTGACGAATGAAGACACTGTATAAATTATTTGAAACAGAAGTCTTCATCGATTCGAAATTTATTTTCATCAGTTAACAAACTTCGTGGACGAACACAACAGAAGCAACAAAGACAAAAAAAGAACACGGGAAACGTGAAAAAAAGTTTCGCAAACTGTTGCTGTAATGAAGGAACATAAAGTAATTATGTCCGGTCCGCCCGCAATGAGGAACTCCGCCGGACATCGCAGACTGGGGCATTGAGACTTGACGAACATTTTCGTGTGGAGAAACTATACACATGGGGTCACTGAAATGGTTACATGGGGAAATGATCAGCAAAATGTTTGGTTTATATATATCTTAATATTTTCATAAATATTAGTTATAAGCCTAAGCCTTATTCAAACGATCTCGAGTCCGTTTCCTGGGTAGAATTAGTACTTGATATCTTTGTTAGAGATTTAAAGAACACTCCCAAAGTGGATATCTATGGATTTTTTTTGATAATATATTACAGTGTTCTGACTCTAAAACCGAACAAATAAACGCAAATGTTTCATACTCGTGCTGCATATGAGATCCCATTTTTATTGGGAGAAAGTGAAAATTGTGATTTCCCATAACGAGTATATGTATGAAGATATCAGAGGAATATGAAAACAAGATTTGAACACAATATTCACGGAAAATTAAACGAATATGAACGCGATGTGCGAATACTAAAATCTGCATTTTCACACACGTGAAAACGAATAAATCGTTTCATACAAAAATATATGTACGCGTGTCCTCTACAAAAAATAACAATTGTTTCGAAACCATTATACATACATTTATCTACATAAATTTACAAACACAGACACGTTTGTTTTTATTGTTATTGTTTCAGTTAAACCAGTTTTATCCTGTGATGGGGTTTGTGGTGGGACTATATTTACTTTCAAATATAAACTGTATACACTGAACAGGCGTCGTTGACGGGCTATTTCTGGGTTGGGGCTTGCTCTTTCATCCCCTCGTATCTGTCCCGGGCGAGACGCAATGGCTCAACCATAGTGTTGTCTATCTGGGGGAAAAGCTGTAACACAAAACATACAATATTATATGAGCCGCTCTCTGGGAAAACCTGGCTTAATGCATACCGTAATGTTTTATACACGGGTGTGATTAAAAAAACTAATCGAACAAATAAAGGGGAAAAAAATCCTAATTCTTTCTCCTTACACACATATTACAGGGCTCTCCAAAACTCTTCATGTTTAAATGTAAATGCATCCAGCAAAATTAAGCATAGTTTGTAAAACCACGTCGGACCTGAAAGGGTCGAAATCAGCTTAATAGGGGAGGAGAAATCGCACCCTACCTTATAACATGACTAGATTTTTATATGCTTCAGTTCGGTCAGGCGCTAATGAAAATATGTTGTTTTGCCAGTGATAATCCCTATCTTATTATACCGAAAACAAGCATTTATCTTATTAAAATTTTCCGACCTCCGCGCAGAGATTTGATTGGTTCCGAGCAAAGACCTATCATATCCGTGTCGCCGTTACACCACGTGATGATGGTTAATTGAAATATTAGTGTTATTTTATGTGATTTCAGGTATGTATTGCTTAGCTTATAAGACACTTTTTACTGTTCAATTATGAAGAAAATATCAGTGATTTATCTATAGATAAGAAAAAAGTTATAAACTTGCCATCCTTCCAGATATGGAAGGATTTTACTTGTGACTGCCGTGTCTTTTGTGATCCGCGTTCTGGGAAAACAGGGCATTATGCATTCGCGTAAAGTGTCGTCCCAGATTAGCCTGTACAGTCCGCACTGGCCATTCAGGGAATGTACTTTCCGCCTACACTGGATTTTCGTTTAGAATAGACATCCTTTAAACAAAAAATTCCATAAAAAAGGAAAGTGTCGTCCCTGATTAGCCTGTGCGGACTGCATCAAGCCCTGTTTTCCTAGAATTCAGTGTCTACAGTAAACCCGCATCGGGGGATAACAACAGCAAGGAGTTTGAAAATGTGCGCTCATTACCTTGGAGACCGTCTCGAACATGGGGATGAGGACAAACTTGATGAAGCCGATCTGAGCAGACGGCTTAGTGACCTTGTCGCGGTCCATGAACGGTGCGACCGGAAGTCCCTCCATCTTCTCGCGGTCGCTCTGAAAGAGACACAATAAGCGCTGTCACAATTGCCTGGGTTCTGTGTTAGGACAAATTCGAATTGAATTGAATTTCAGTTCAAACACGTTCACAAAGGTCCGGGCCATGTTTAGTATAAATTCTTACGACGAAATTGAGTTGAATTGACTGATGAATATTTTCATTAACTATAGAACGTGCGAAATATATTATGGAAACGGACAATTATTAACATGGTGATATACTGCTTCGTTGCCATCGAAACTTTGCTATGCAGTTAATCGTTTTCATGGCAACCGATTGTTCCGTTAGCGTACCTGATTAAAGTATTCCTCTAGAAGACAGTCGACCCATGGCTCGGATACTTCCATGGGCCGCACCTCGTTGGAGATATCGCAGCACTTGATCAGAACCATCTTCAGCTGTAATGATTGGGGGAGTTTTATACAATTCGTCAAGCAAACGTGTCGTGTTCTGAGAAAACTGGGCATAATGCCTGTGCGTAAATTGTCATCCCAGATTAGCCTGTGCAGTCCGCACAGGCTAATCAGGGACGACAATTTCCACTTTTATGGAATTTTTCGTTTAAATGATGTCTCTTCTAAGCGAAAATCCAGTTTAGGCGGAAAGTGTCGTCCCTGATTAGCCTATGCGGACTGCACAGGCTAATCTGGGACGACACTTTACGCACACGCATTATGTCCAGTTTTCTCATAACACGACACAAACGGTTAGTTGTGCAGCAAGTGTAGTGTAGAAAAAGGTGGACTTTGTGAAATAAGTGTTGCAAACGATAGACGATTTCTAGAATGTGTACACTATGTGTAGACAACGGTTGATTTTACACAATTATTGCATCAAATGAGAAGTGTGTACAGTAAGTTTATCAATCGGTAGTGTTTTTTTTTAATTTGTAGATTTTTTTTTAATTTGTGTAGCAGAGGGTAGATGTTGTACAATAAGTGTAGCAAACGATAAATTGTTTACAATTAGTAAAGCCAAATACCCAGATAGGTTAACGTCTGTTAACATTAACTTTTATACATCAACATAGTTTGTTAGGGTGTGAAGTTTATATCAACAGGGGATGAACATGAATTACAAAAATATTGTAAGACAAATGTTAGTCTGAACTTAAAAACTAAAATCTTATTTTAAATATTACAACTTTACCTAATCGTATTTGATATAACTTAAATTTGCTAATACTTGTACTATGGGATCAGTTCTTAAATATGGTGTTGTGTACAATTATATTTGTACGTTTAATGTATGTTTGTATGTACGTTTAATTTGTACGTTTAATGTACGTTTGTATGTACGTTTAATTTACATGTACGTTTAATGTACGTTTGTATGTACGTTCAATTTTTACGTTTAATGTACGTGTGTATGTACGTTTAATGTACGTTTGTATGTACGTTAAATAGGTACGTTTAATGTACGTTTGTATGTACGTTTAATTTGTACGTTTAATGAACGTTTGTATGTACGTTTCATTTGTTCCGATAATTTGATGTTTGCTTGTGGGTAGGGTTTTGTTAATTTAATTTAGATTAAAAAAAAAACACTTTAATACCATGTTGATGTAATACTACTATCTTCTAGAAAGTACAAACAAGTGATATCGGTCTCCATTTATCACATACATTAATAATAATCAATGGAATTACATTGATGTACTTTAATAACTGTTTTGTTTTTACCGTATCTAGTTGTTCTTTGTTCTTGAAATCGAACTTCCCTTCCAACTTCGACTTGAAATTCTCGATGATCTCACTGTGCCTCGCCATGTCCGTGGCCAGTATCAGCTGGGTGATGCCCTGTGGATAGAAGTCAACAAGTGCACTGCGTTCTCGGAAAACTGGGTTTACTGCTTGTTCGTAAAGTGTCGCACAGGCTAATCACGGACAATTTCCGCTCGTATGAAATTTTCGTCAATATGAACTCACTTATTAACGAACATCCAGTTAAGGCGGAAAGTTTCGTCCCTGACAAGCCTGTGAGAACTGCAAATGCTAATCTGGGACGACACTTTACACATATGCATTAAGCCAGGTTTTCCCAGACCGAGACTCAATTAAAACATCTGCCCTAACCCCCGTTTGTTATTTACATAATATCGACTAAAACACAAACAACCACTTATCAGTAATTACAAACGATTTGGCGATTCGATTATTGGCTATGTATAGCAAAGAATTGCCGTTTCAGTTAGTGTCTCCCACAAATTGTTGCTTTTCGCTGCACATCGCACTATTTGACTGTTAATTGCGTAAGTATAGTAAACATAAGGTGTTTAATAATGTCTAATTTTACTTTCTCTCCCCAATTCATGCAAGCCATGCGCTTATTTGCATGCTAAAATGTTTCAAGGGTGGCTTTGTATTGGTTCTCGTGAGATAAAAAAATAATACCGCATTAAAGAGTTTGATAATTATCACGCCGGGTATGCGAATACTTTGATTACGGATAGCACTTCAATGACAGAGAGCAACAAAAGCCACGCGCGAGAATTGAGTTCTTCTGTTGTTTTTTTTTTTGCATTTATGTTCTGTTCATTTGGTTTTCAGACACGGAACATTGTTTGGGTGATTAATGGCATAGCACTTCGTAGTGCGACGAAAGAAATTCGCGGAAAAAAACGGTGAATTCTATAGCAAAAACGATAAAAATTACATCGATAATCAGCATGCATTGGATGATTAGTACATATTTTAACAAAATAAACATACTTGGAAATAAATCAAGAACGTGCTTACTATTCCAAATAAAAGATCAATATGTCCATTAATTTTACAACAAGTTACATTTAAGTTAACTAACGTATTTGAGAAAATTCAAATGTTTTAAGAGTCGCATGCACATTTTTCATGGGCACTTCGTTTACCGATCATTTCAATGACAATGACACTTGAATTCCCGATCACTGGACACTTTTTCCAGATATAACACACTCTTTTTAGTGAATCATAAATGCAGAATTCGCTGTGGAATAATGTTATAGTAAGCAGACAATACATAAAAATGTATGTACTTTAAAGACGAATTATCGAAACATTCTCTTATGCCTTTGGAATATGATTATGATTTTGTATAAATGAGAAAGATAAGATTGTATTGTTTTGGCTTTTTTAATTTGGTATTTATCTCCAAAACAAGATGTGACAATCATGAAGACACACGTGTACCGCATTCTTAACTCTCAATCGCTTTTCTCATCAGTGTTATATACTTGTTAGTCTACTTTATTAATTAATGCGCAGTTTTTATACAGTTTTGTATTTGCATCTTTCTCACAAAGTCTAATTTTACTTTAAGAAGAAAAAGAACATGAGACAAAAAATAAGTGTTCGCTATGAACACACATTCTGTAGCAGTATTATCTTCATATTTGTTCTGCAGATACTTAAAGATAGGCGATTAATTTGTGCAAATTGTTCAATACAGCTATAACATAATCGTTTGAGTTAAAGTTCTTGTTTTAATGAAAAATAAGTCTGTGCAACACATACAGGTACATACCACATTTCAATTTATCGTATGTTTTCCACGCTCTATACGTAAACAACATTTCTATGAGACTTGACTTTATTTATAATATGGAATATACGCACACATTCTTTGTTTGAATATTAAAATGTAATAGCAGATTACCGTAACCACATGTTGATTATGATTTTTACCCATATACCATATACGTATATTCAAAGTATTAAGTTCATTTGATTGGGTTATTAAATGTTTTTTACCTTTTATTTTACAGACTATGTTGTGATTTATTTGTTAAATTGTTCAGTAGACGATGATCATCGGGCATATTATTTAATAATTGTATGTTACTATTTGTAATCAACATTCACTGATTGGTGTTAGCTGGTTCGTTTTTAAAGTTGCTCATACAGCACTTGCTGTTTATATTTCCAATGAAGAGAGTAATCGAGGGTCATTGAATGTCGTCAATTTATAATTGTTATCCGTTAAAAGTGTTCATTGTTAAATGAAAGCAAAAATCACTGTTACATTTATTTTTATTNTGTTTTTTTTTCAAAATTTGCTTACGAAATATGTAAGGTGTTGAGTGGGCCCTCGACCCTGACACATATTGTTTCTATTTTAACCCATTTATGCCTAGTGGACTCTCCCATCCTTCTAAATTGGATCAATTTATTTCCAAAATTAGGGATGTCTAGTATATTAATTATTTTTATAATATTTCTTACAGAAATTCCTTTAACCAAACAGCGCAGACCCTGATGAGACGCCGCATCATGCGCCCAAATTTGACAAAAAAACCACAACAACACACTAGCTTACCGCTCTTATACGTTTGAACGTCTCCTTGTCGACGTTAGAGAAAATGTTAGTTTCCGGATTGGACAGGATTTGAAAGGCCACGGCGCAGTGGTGATTCTCAAGCGGTGAGAGGTCGTTGTAACGAATTGCCAGCTCCGTCCGGGCATTGATCTGGTATCTGGAAAAAAGGAGTGATATTAGTAGTACACAATGTGGAATGGATGGAGTGATGCTAGTAGTACAAAATGTGAAAAGAATGGAGTGATGTTAGTAGTACAAAATGTGGTAAGAACGGAGTGATGTTAGTAGTACAAAATGTGGAAAGAACGGAGTGATATTAGTAGTACAAAATGTGGAAAGGATGGAGTGATGTTAGTAGTACAACATGTGGAAAGGATGGAGTGAAGTTAGTAGTACAAAATGTGGAAAGAATGGAGTGATGTTAGTATTACAAAATGTGGTAAGAACGGTGTGATGGTAGTAGTACAAAATGTGGAACGGATGGAGTGATGTTAGTAGTACAACATGTGGAAAGGATGGAGTGATGTTAGTAGTACAAAATGAGGTAAGAACGGAGTGATGTTAGTAGTACAAAATGTGGTAAGAACGGAGTGATGGTAGTAGTACAACATGTTGAAAGGATGGAGTGATGTTAGTAGTACAAAATGTGGGAAGGATGGAGTGATGTTAGTAGTACAACATGTGGTAAGAACGGAGTGATGGTAGTAGTACAAAATGTGGAAAGAATGGAGTGATGTTAGTAGTACAAATGTGGGAAGAACGGGGTAATGTAAGTAGTACAAAATGTGAGAAAAACGAGGTGATGTAAGTAGCACAAAATGTGGGGAAAACGGAGTGATGTTAGTAGTACAAAATGTGGGTTCTATACGTTTGTGGTTCAACATGTTGGTTGTGGTCGTGAGTTTTGTTTAAAATAATACGTAAGTGAAACAAAATGTGGATTATTGTAGTGGGTTTGGTATTTTATAATAGACAAGAGGTTATCAAAAATGATAACTTGTAGACAGCTTGTGTCGGACGTCGTTTGTGATTTGGGGTACCTGAATGGACCTTGTGTACTGAATATGTTTTTCGTTTGTCTGGGCTCTAGTTTTGGGAGGGATAATAAGGACAACCGGGAAGTTGTTCATTAACGCTTTGCAACGTTAATATTTCTTTTTTTTTCTGGCATTTTCGTTTTTTGTTTAATACAGAAAACACCCCAAATTCGTAAACAAATATATACATATGCGCCGTAACAGGGCGGACGATCGAGACTGTGACATAATCTTCCGCTACATAACCCGACCGATAACTCTTTCCCTTCGTCATTTTAACTTAAAACATCACTTATGACATTTCTGTCAAAAAGCCCAAGCTCTATGTGCATACGTATGTGCATACGTGTTGGTAAAGCCAAGATGGTCGAGATCGTTACCTTTGCTGGCCACTATGAGAGTCCCAATTTCTTCAATTGACATCTTCTCATGGGCGAACATGGCTTAATGCATGTGCGTAAAGTGTCGTCCCAGATTAGCCTATGCAGTCCGCACAGGCTAATAAGGGACGACACTTTACGCATAGATTGGATTTTCGTAAAGAAGACACTTCATTCAAACGAAAAATTCCATAAAAGCGGAAAGTGTCGTCCCTGATTAGCCTGTGCGGAGGCTAATCTTGGACGACACTTTACGCACATGCATTAAGCCCAGTTTTCCCAGACCGAGGATCATACATACGTGTTGTTATAGCCAGGGTGATCCAGATCGTGACAAATGCTCGCAACTATGAGGGACCCGATCTCTTCAATGGAGATCTTCTCCTGCAGCTCGCAAAGGTTCACCATTCCGTACATCATCTGGGTTACGCAGAAGCAGTGCCGGAAGTTGTGGAAAGGGTTGTTCCTGTAGTTCTCCTGAACGCACAGCTACAAGGGTCGTTTTAAAAGTATTGCGTTTGAAAACCTATTGATGGGCGGTTGAACACGTATTGCGTTTGAAAACCTATTGATGGGCGGTTGAACACGTATTGCGTTTTAAAATAAGCTAATAGAGTCGTGGAAATGTGTAGCGATTTAAAACGCATACATTGAACTCGAACACATAGCTTTAAGGGTCGTTGAATAAAGTATTGTATCTTTAAATGTACGTAGATTTAAACATCAAACAAACAGCTGGGATGTTCGTTGAAAATAAAGCGAAGTACATCAAGTTTGAACACATTAAGTAAAATCGTATTTGCCAATAATGGAGCTCGATTTGCCCCCAGTTTTCGAAATTCCTTGACTCTTATGCTTGCGTGTCTTTCAATGTCAATGCATATTGACATTGAAATACACACACGAACGAGTTTCAAGAGAGCTGGCAAACCTGCATAAATGAGCCTCGTTCTGGGAAAACTGGGCTAAATGCATGTGCGAAAGTGTCGTTCCAGATCAGCCTGTGCAGTCCGCAGGGACGACACTTCCGCTTTTATGAAATCTTTTGTTTAAAGTCTCTTCTAAACGAAAATCCGTTTTACGCGGAAGGTGTCGTCCCTGATTAGCCTGTGCGGACTGCACAGGCTAATATGGCACGACACTTTTCGCACATGCATTGATCCCCGTTTTCCAAGAGCGAGGCTCATATAATATCTTCTAGTCTTTCAGAGGGGTCACTCACCAGCCAACGTTTAAGTGTTATGGGGTTCATGTTGAACTCTTTGACCAGTCCCAGCTCATGGAAAATATGCTCCAAGAGACTCAGCATCTGTAACGATAGCAACAACGTCTTATAGTAACAATAGCAACGCGTCGTAAAGTAACCATAGCAACACGTCGTATAGTAACCATAGCAACAAGTCGTTTAGTAACAATAGCAAAACATCGCAACAAGTCGTATAGTAACACGTCGCAACACGTAGTATAGAAACAATAGCAACACTTCGTATAGTTACCATAGCAATACTTCGTATAGTAACCACAGCAACACGTCGTATAGTAACCATAGCAACACATCGTTTAGTAACAATATCAACACGTCTTATAGTAACCATAGCAACACTTCGTATAGTAACCATAGCATGCATGTTCGATAAGTTCAATGTATATGATAAACGTATTGTTTTCGTTTATAAACACACATTCATGTATAAATATAATAAAATAAAAATATTGAAGTAACACAATAAAAGATGTCTAGTTTCTTCTTTGGTCTATAAGTATAGCTTCACTTAACTTTTATTTTTACAAATGCACGTGTTATTTTCGGTTTGCATCCGTATCATGAATGTTATTTCACGTCCAAATAAACGCATGTCATACTATGTGGATAATAATTTTGGAATGTTTTGAGACCACAAACATTGGTCGAATGGAATGGGATAATGCACACTATGTTTTAGCACCCATTTTAACGGAATGTTAACCTTAGTATCATATAACAGTACTGGTAAATTACGAGTTTTACATTTCTAGTCAAATCTTTCTACCCAGTTTGACTATATTTTTTTAAATCACCTGTGCGGGTACGTACGCTTTAAACTACTGAAATATCATTTATGTTCGTCGGCATGAAATTTCGTGGTTTACAAAAATGACTTTTTCGTGGACACGTGAACTCGTGGATTTCTGATTTTGGAGAAAAAGAGAAATTTGCGTCGGCCAGTTTCCGATGCGTTTGTGGTAAATTCGTGGATCGGTCAATCAACGAAATCAACGAAAATTAATGTCCCACGAAGAATAATGATTTTACAGGTATGCAACACATGTTCACAGTCTTACCTCATTTGGCTCCCAATGCCATATGTCAAAGGTGGGCTGCTTTAGATAGTCGATAGTTTCCTGTGACAGTGTGTACTGACAAGACAGAAATAGTAGTAAGTAAATAAAACTGAGTATCGAAATGAGCCTCTCTTTTGGAAAACCGGGCTTAAGGCATGTGCGTAAAGTCTCGTCCGAGATTAGCCTGTCTAGCCCGCATAGGCTAATCAGGGACGACACTTTTCGTTTGTATTGAATTTTTCGTTTTAAGAAAGTCTCTTCTTAACGAAAATCCTGTAAAGGCGGAAAGTGTCGTCCCTGGTTAGCCGGTGTGAACTGTACACGATTATATGGAACGACACTTTACGCACAGTTTTATGTCAGGTTTTCCCAAAGCGAGGTTCATATCGATACTGTACGAGAATTTGATAACACGTAGAAATTAATTAATACAATAAATCATTTTATAAAGTATGAAGTGCACATATTATATCTTAACATTGTACAATCCCGTTATAACCAGATAAAGAAAGTAAAATAAATGATTAATAAAATATACACATATTACATTGCGCAAGCATTTAATAACATTTAATAATAAACATAATTGTATAAATCAATAGTTGTATATATACTGAAATAAACATATATAATCTCAACATACCATAAGCATTTGATAATATTGTAAATATACATGTAATTAATAACGATAATGGAATTATTATATGTAATATTCACATCGTATGTAATGTTTACAAGTTTGTATATTTTTATAAAACTATTTTATATATGAATGGTTGTCTTTACAAGAATAATACGTTTTGTAATAATTCGTACTGAAATTAGAAAATTAACGACATATCGGTAATGAAGTAAAAAGTACGTAAACAACAATAAGTTAAATTGCATTACGTGTACATATAGTGATTATGAAAATGATATTATTACATTCAAATACATTTTGTATAAATATTATGATAATAATCCGAGGTAATGTCAGTGAACGTCTGTTTTTATAGTATGTTTTCGTCGTTATCCTGTTGACCTTAATTGTATTATGTGTTATGAGAGTTGCTCTTTCAAAACCGCACTTAATGCATGTGCGTAAAGTGTCTTCATATAATAGCCTGTGCGGTCCGCACAGGCTAATCATGGACGCCACTTTTCGCTTTTTGGCATTTAAATAAATCCAATCTAGGTGGAAAGTCCGCACAGGCTAATCAGGGACGACACTTTCCGCTTTTATTGAACAGAACAGAATATTTTATTTTAGCTTAAGCATACAGCTCATCGCCATAAACATACATATGCAATAACAGCATGCGTGACAATTATATACAAAACATACATCATTTTGAGGAAAGATCAATTTAAAAAAGTAATGACATACTTATTGTATTTTTCATTAAGGAAGTATTTTCTTAGCGAAAATCCAATGAACGCTGAAAGTGTTGTCCCTGATAAGCATGCGCGGACTGCACAGCCTAATCTTGGGTAACAATTTACGCACATGCATTAGACCCGGTTTTCACAGAACGAGCCTCACATGTTGAGCATTTTGACATTTGGAAAATTTGGAAGTACGCCATGCGCAAACAAGAACTACAACATTATGATAACACATTATAATCAAACATTAAAACTGAATATGACAAACGAAACCATACACTGAAATCTATGACAACATACATACACGTTTGGGATGCGATTTGTTTGAAATAAGTATTTTAATTAAACATGCATTAATTTAGTTTGCACATTTTGAGCATTTTATGCTTTTTTTAATCAGTTCCCGAGTAGTCGGGTTTTTGTCTGGTGAATAAGTTTTTCAAAGAGAGTGGCATTGCTAGGCAGATATATAT
>VMBQ01003075.1:21799-45830 GCA_007657795.1 Dreissena rostriformis
GTGGGTATGGCCTATGTGGGCGGGGCGCCCCATGGTTGGGAATGGGGCCATGCATGGTTGAGATTGACCGTATTGTCATAAGAGAGGTCCAGTATCAATTTAAAGTGAATCGGTGTAGAAATGAAGAAGTTAATGTAAAATAACCTAAAAAAATGAGTGAAAATCTCTGACCCGGCCCCACCCCAACCCCCATAACTTCTGACCCAGGGGTCAGATCAAAATTCCAAATAGTGTAGGGTCGCACATATGCTCATAGCTACGATGTGTGTAAGTTTCAAGGTTCTAGTGCTAATAGTGTAGGAGGAGATAGTGGCCAGGACGGACGGACGGACGGACGGACGGCGGAGATAACCACAATATCCCCACCTTTTTTTCAAAAAACGTGGGGATAAAAACGTGTTCGAACACAAAGAGTTTTATTGAGCCGTAAACTTATTCTGGTATACCAAAAAAAAAGTTTATGATAGGCACAAGTAAGAGTCGATTGGGTAAATGGAAATAAACAACTTTTATAAAAGGTACTTTCAAATTAATTATATTTTTGCAGGGGTGTTGATATTCTGACCGATGATTATTCGAAAAAAGAGCCCACCGCGAAATGAATTGATTTTACAGTGTAGTCAAGGACATAGAAACTTGAGGCGTGGTTAGCTGACATAGATGTTAAAAGTGTTTCATATACACAATGTTAAAGGGAGACGGTAGGGTTAGACAACTCTGCTAGTAAAGGCTACATTAGGATACGGGGGTAAACGGAAAGTTAAAGTCTACAAGTTACCTTCGGATAGGCGGGGATATCCCGCTTTAGGCATATCTTTCTCTCATCACTCATTGAACTATAAAAATGATCTATCGTGTTACTACCATACAACAACGGTCTGATCGTGGATGGTTTGTTGATCAGTGCGCATGCGCCCCGCGGGTTTGGTAAATCATAAAAAGGAAAGAGAGAAAAAGAAAAACATTAAGATTTGCGGATTTGAAGTTACAACATATAAATGTACATCATTTGTTATGTATAACACACACATGCACACGAATCTCAAATGTTAATGTTTTTACAATTTACACATTTTAACGTTTTCGCTTATATATGTTATATACAAAGGCAGGTTATCATGCGATCAAATTTGCGTTCCTTCATTTGATCTTATAGTTTTGAAGACTAAAGTATCAGCGTCAACAAAGGAAATGTTAATGAAATTAAGACGTTTGTCAAACTTTAACATTTATCCAATTGTACATTTATCCACTAATTTCGTTTTTCAAATTATTTTGTTTATCAAATTACATAAACTAAAAAAATAAAGTTTTTAAATAGTAACGAGTACATTGATAAAATAACTACAATTATCTTCGGGTATGTTTATCTGCTTTACTGCCGTAATTTAAACGTTTTAGTTAAATCATAACCTTATCATGTGCTGGACCCCCCCCTCCCCCCATTTTGATCACATAATTCCGCAAAAACTCTTTTAACTGGAAAAAAGAACTAGTTTTTCCGCTTAAATGCCGCTGTGTTGATTGGTTTGTTCGCAAGCGTGCAAGTATGTGTGGATAGATGTCTTGTGTTTTGCCTTACGCGGATTGGGATGTGTTTTTTTTTAGTTCGAAACCTTTAATAGACAACTGAATATCCTATTAAGCATAATTTGATCGGAACTTTGTGGCGGCTGCAAAACGTCATCTATTTACATCTACATAAATTTTCTTATATTATTTATAACAAGTATGTTTAAAGTACAGCACAAAAGAATATGCCACTTCCTATTATTTAAGTAGGTTCTCGCGAGTATATTATTAACATGAATACATATTTTAACCAAAATATATCACCTAAATATATCATTATTGGAAAAGTATTGACGTCAATCGAACATACGACGAATTTGACCTCGGTATTATTATTTGAAAAGTATTGACGTTAATTGATCATACAAAAGTACATTAGACGACCCCTCATAGATAGTAAAAATCATACAAAAATAGATTGTGTGGATACCGATTGTCAACAAAAAGGATATTTACTAAAGTGAGAAAAATGAGCTACCACATATAAGCAAAGAAACTCAAATAAAGAGCATGTTTTGTTCCCGGAAACAAAGTCGCGACTGTGAGAAAACTAGTATGCCTAACCTACGGGGCTCGTGCATATGGGTGTCAATACTATAAATATAACTGGTCAATACTATAAGAAGAACTGGTCAAACCAAGATGTACAATCCATTTATACAAAGATCTATAAATATACATATTTATAGATCTTTGATTTATACAATCAGTCAATCAATCATTTTAATACTTCGTTTTCATGATGAAAAAATATAATAACAAATCTCATGCATTACTTTTACGAATAAAGCATTAAATTGTAATCTTTTATTTATAATATCTAACGTTAAAGTCCAAATATCAAAAAGAATTACATAAGTTAAAGCGAGTATATACGATCTTAGTAATATTATTTTTTTTAAATCATATAACAAATGATGATACAAAACACTAGAATAAAAGTTCAGAAGAAATGGCACCCAAAATTAAACGAAATGAGAGTTTCTACACTTTAAAATAGGCATAACTGTTAAAGTATTTGATTTATTACTCGTGCACATTCATGTAATTGTAAATATTGTGAAAATAAAATGCTGACATTACAATCGTGTATATTCGCTTTAAGAAATGATAGTGAAGTAAATCGTAATTCAATACTTATGAAGTTCTCAAATTACCCGAAAGTGCAAAACATTAAAGATTAATAGAATCACTAAATCTTTATTTATTGAAAATAATATAATTGTAAAAATAACAGCAATTGGTGATTTTGAAATCAACTCACCTTCCCTCTTCGATACTGACAAGATATTTGTGCAAAATAAAAATGCAACAATGTAGCTTGAAACTTATGTTTAAAATACCATAATAGTATTGTTTAAATAAAACAATCTTGAAGCACAATCGTAAATAGAAACGACAAAGTTTCTGCTGAGCGTTAGTAAACTTGTAACTGGTACTTTCTTTTTGCTATTTGAAGATTTTATTGTTCATAAATGCCCTGTTGTCAAGTTTTCTTTTCTCTATAATTATAATCATAATATAATATATATTAACGAGAATACACCATTTAGTGTTAACTCTTTTAAGAAGCTTGTAAACTGCATCGTGAAGAATGTTTTCTGATACAGTATATGTGCTAATTGTTTATATTTTCTCTTACATGCAAAACAAGGTGGTTCTGAAATGTATGTGTCGCGTTCTGAGAAAACTGGACAAAATGCATGTGCGTTAAGTTTCGTCCCAGATTACCCTGTGCAGTCCGCACAGGCTAATCAGGGACGAAACTTTCCGCTTTTATGACATTTTTTCGTTTAAATGAAGTCTCTTCTTAGCAAAAATCCAATTTAGGCGAAAAGTGTCGTCCCTGATTAGCCTGTGCGGACTGCACACGCTAATCTGGGATGACACTTTACGCACATGCATTATGCTCAGTTTTCTCAGAACGCGACACATATTATGGGCCAGTTTTCCCAAAGCTCCTTAGGGAAATCTTAACTCAAATTTTTCCGAAAAAATAGTATGTGAAAATACCATAATTCTTGTGACCAAGTGATACAATATTTACCATTCGGCAAGATTTACTTGTTAAAGGCATTTAAATGTAAGATACATACTAGCCGTTTCCTAAAGGAATTTTATTAGTTTAAGGAATGGCCTTCAAGTGTATGCTCTGACATCTACTGATGCCATAATTGTAAAATCCGTCAGAGGTTAAACCAAAAATAATTGTTATGTATAATATCATTAATAACGTTTATAATTGCATGGATGTTCTGGTCAATACTATTAATATAAATGGTCAATACTTTAAATAGAACTGGTCAATACTATAAATAGAAATGGTATATACTATGAATAGAACTGGTCAATACTATAAATAGAACTGGCCAATACTATAAATATAACTGGTTAAGACCATAAATAGTAGGCCTACTAGTCAATACTATAAATACAACTGGCCAATACTATAAATAGAACTGGTCAAGACCATAAATTGTAGGCCTACTGGCCAACATTATAAAGAGAACTGGTCAAGACCATTGTAGGCCTACTGGCCAATACTATTAATAGAACTGGTCAAGACCATACATTGTAGGCCTACTGGCCAATACTATAAATAGAACTGGTCAAGACCATTAATTGTAGGCTTACTGGCCGATACTATAAATAGAACTGGTCAAGACCATAAATTGTAGGCCTACTTGCCAATACTATAAATAGAACTGGTCAAGATCATACATTGTAGGCCTACTAGTCAACACTATGAATAAAACTGGTCAATAATATGTAGAACTGGTAAAACCAAGATAAACAATCCATTCATACAATCAGCTAAACCATCTCAATATTTTCTTTGCTGAAAATCCACTTCATCACAGGAGAGACAACATCTATGCAGTGAGTTTTGGGAAATGTATTTGATACACATGTATTTATTTATAATATGACCTGCGATATGTTTCTTTATACCTGTTGAGAGTTGTGTTAAAGTCACGTGAATGATATTGTCCGATCATTTGCCTATAAGGTATGCCAATCTAAGCGACAGCAAAGAAGCACATATGTTCAACCAAATTCCAGTTTCTTTGATGAATGCAGCATGAACATCCTTAAAGGGGCATTTTGACGTTGAATATAATATTATATTTTCAATACTAATGCTAATATTTTTAAACGTATGTATTACATGGTTGCTTGACACGTATATCTCGTTTTTAAAAATGCTCTGAACATATTTATATGCATACAAATTTGACCCCGAGGCACTTTAAGCGAGTGCGTGAAAATCAGTACTAATAGTAATGTGGTTATAAAGGAAACGTACATAAAGTAACGCTATTGGCATGCGGACTATCAATAACGGCACTAAAGGGTACTAACATTTTATATAGAGGTTTTCTATTTTATCAATATAACATTTTAACTAGGTACATATCTGCTTGAAAAGAGACTATTCATTGTTTGAAACGTATATATATCTCGAGAGTTAATACAGTCGATATGCTACTTTAACTGGTAAATTCATGAACATTTGACATTTACCGCTGATGAACTAAAACGTATGTTCCGAGAAATAGCGTGTGATGCGTTAATTTAAAGAGTGTTTTCTAGTTATTATCGCGTGTGTAAAAGCGTTCTGATTTTGGACCAGATAGTGACAGATAATGATTTATTAGCAAAGACATTCTCTACGGAGTCCATTAATGCAATAGGACTTTCAGACAGATATGCCTTCTAAGTTTTATCACCTGTCAACTGCTGGATTATTCGTAGCGTGCATAATGGCACTTTCCTAATGGAAACCGAATTCATTGTACGAGATCATCTAATGTTTTTACGCATTGACTTAATTATATTCAGTAATATTACTCACATAATATTTATTTTATTGAAGTAGTTTGGTATTGACTGAGCCCGTAAGAAAATTCTTCTTGAACATTTGTATTATATTATCTTAAGTGATAATTTGAAGTCCTTTGCTATGTGCATGGAAAATATAACTGCTTCGTTTATTGCTAATACTATATTCTCGGTTGCGGTAGACAGAGCATGATTGACTGGTTTGTTTATTATACATACTCTATTGTTGGTTGCCGTATTCAGGGCATTGTCGACTGGTTAGTATATGACTTTTTTTTTATTGCTGTATACAGAGCATGATTGACTGGTTTGTTTATTATAGAAACTATATTTTTGGTTGCCGTATTCATGACATTGTTGACTGGTTAGTATATGACTTATATTTTTGATTGCCGTATACAGGGCATAATTGACTGGTTCGTTTATTATAAATACTCTATTTTTGGTTGCCGTATTCAGGGCATTGTAGACTTGTTAGTCTATTACCTATATGTTTGATTGCCGTATACAGGGCATGATTGACTGGTTCGTTTATTATAAATACTCTATTTTTGGTTGCCGTATTCACGGCATTGTCGACTTGTTAGTCTATTACCTATATGTTTGATTGCTGTATACAGGACATGATTGACTGGTTCGTTTGAGACTGTTTCTCTATGCTCCGTCCCTGTATACAGAAGCTAATTGACAGGTTCGTCTCATTCTCTAATTGCAGTTTCAGTATTCAAAGCATGGTTGAATGGTTTGTTTATTAACATAACTCTAGATATCTCGAATTGAAAACTTGGCAAATCTGAGTGTATTCAGTTGTTAAGATTGTAAGATGAAAAAAACATGCGGTGCAGGCAAAATGCGACAGTGTCTTAATGTCAGGTGATGTCAGTTGTTTTACAACGTTGAGCAGTGAAATGCTTTCTTTAGGAATTATGCAGTAATTTGATGATAAAGACTTGAAGATACAAAGCTTGAAATTATATAAATGCTAACTTCAATTTTAACTGTTGACAATTAAATAACTATTGTGTAAAGTATGGTATTTTTGCAATGGACAACACATCAACAACGTTGCCTCACCTCATTCGGTTGAAGTCGACGAACTTCTTCTGTGCGGTCCAGATCTGGTCTTTGATCTCTGAGATATCCCTCTTGCATTTCTCAATCTCCACTGCCTTCAGGCCCTCAACTGCAGTGACAAAATGACATCCGTGGGTTACGCACTGCACGCGAATTGGTTACGTAAAGCACGCAAACATGTGTAGGTGACACAGTGAACACGGTAACGCAATGCAGATGAGTACGTAAAGCATCCAAAAAAATATAGGCATCCAGGCCTTCTACTGCGCTGAAAAACGGCACCCGTAGGTTACGCAAATCACACAAACAGTTTTGTATGTGAAGCGATATGGAAAGTAATTCGAAGATGATTTCGCAAAGCACGAAAACAGTTGTAGCCTTCTACTTAGGTGAAAAACGACACCCGAAGGTTACAAAAGCACAAACACAGGAGTAAGTAACGCAAAGAATATGATTTCGCAAAACACAAAACACAGTTGTAGGTTACACAAAGTGCACAAACAAATGTATGTTACTCAAGGCGCACACACAGTTGTAGGTTTCGCAAAGCAGGCAAAATGTGTTAGGGTACGCAGTTAAAAGGGCTACGCAAATAACTCAGACAAAAGAAGGTGACTTTCAGAGCTCAGAGAATATAATTTAACCAAAGCACGCAAAACGTTTGTAGGTTGCGCATTGAGTATACAATCAGTTGTTAGTGTTTATACCCACTACTTAACACTTACCGTACAAAACGGTACCCGTAGGTCACGCATAACATGAAAACGGTTGTAGACTACGTCATTGGAAGGTTTATGCAAAGTACGCGGATTTTTGCAGCTTCCACAAAAAACGAAGGCTATGCAAAGCACTGACATGCACGACGTGGGAAAGGTAAAGAAAGAAGACACTAATTGTGTAAGAACCGCACGCAGACAATAGACTATAACGCAAACGAACTCAAAAGAATGTTGGATGAAGAACGTAATAAGAAGACATTTTTTTTTTTTGAATTATGTGAAGTTATGCAAATTTAAGTTAGTTCAGAACAGCAAACATCAGATGATTGCAAAGAGCGCAACCCGCACCCAAACATGATCCGCGAAAAATGACAAAACAGACGAATGAATGTTCTTTATATAAAGAGCACGTGCAGTCATAAGGACATGAAAGTAGGCTGATGCATACTTTTGTATATATTACTAAGATTTTTCGTTTCCCAAAATAGTTTCAGAAAGTTTAATATACAACGAACACCAAAAATGTGCTTAAATCAACGACATTAAGGGGCATATCGACAGTTAATACGATATAATATTTCAAAAGTAAGATTATCTGTAAGAAATTATTAAATGGTTGCATCCATGTCTCATTTTTATTAAAGGGACTGTAAACCACGAATGACGAAAAAAGAAAAGTTCTAAAATATCGTATTTTTTTACAATTATTAGTTTATATTGATTAAAATATCACGACTGGTATAAAACATTAATTGAAAAAAGTTTATTTTTTATTTTTACTTTATTTTTATTTATTTTTATTTTTACTGTGTATGTATACCAGGCTAATACCAGTTAACTATAAATAACACAAGTAGATTGATCATCATCGTCACGGGCTAAATCCAGGAATGCAAATTGTGCATGCGTAGTGAATTGTATATAGTTTATATAAAAATGATCAATCTACTTGCGTTATTTATAGTGTGTATATCGTTATGTCACCTATTTTCGCGATGTTCTTTCGATTTCACATCGCGAAATTTTATTACCGAATATTCTGAAAATATGAACTTTTTTAAGAAATGTAATATACCAGCCGTGATATTTTAATCTATATAAACTAATAATGTTAAAAAAAAAACGGTATTTTAAAACTTTTCTTTTTTCGTCATTCGTGGTTTACAGTCCCTTTAAAGTATTTAATTTGATATTTTTTAAAAGTCGTCGTCAGGAATACTATAAGCGGAAACATCTGTAGTAGTTGCAAATGCGAAATGAATGAAATATACATGAATTTCCGCAATATACACGAAGTTCCGCAATATACATGAAGTTCCGCAATATGCATGCGCACTATCGGTTACGGGTTTGTCGTGTATACAAATTCACATTAAAGAATGTTATTTTTTTTAGTCTTGTGTTCGAATCCATCTCATTTTTTTTAAATGTATACATTATATTTATTAATGATTTTATCAATATAGCATTGTTTATAGAATTATCTGCAGGCAGAAAAACGGAATGTGCATACTGAATAGACACATTTATGTATGATAGTACATTTGTCGTTAAAATAAATTATCAAAAAATGTTTACTCACTTTCTAATTTCCGCTCTAAAGCTAACAATCTGCTTGAAATTTCCGTCTTCATTTCTTCCACTTTGAAAGCCCTGTAAAAACAGTTTTTTTTTTTAGTTTATATATAATCTAAACACGGACATAGCATGCTTAAAGGCTGTCAGATTTATACAATAAGAACTACCACATATGCATTAAATAAGAGGTGAAATCCCACGCGCGGTTATATATGGCTCCCATAGATAACATAAATCACCGAGACATGTCAGAAAGACGTCCATTTTGGCCTATTGCCTAATTGGTTACTGTGTTAATTTTATACAAGTTACAAAACATGTGTTTTTGGCGTTAGATTTATGCGTTTCATGTGGTTTTGTTGTTGTGTCCAATTTGTTATGTTTATACTCGTAAAGTAAAATATAACTTACGATCATTCTGAAATAAGAACGCTTGAGTCGTAGTAGTAATCGTATTTATGGATATATGTGTCGTGTTCTGAGAAAACTGGACAAAATGCATGTGCGCAAAGTGTCATCCCAGATTAGCCTGTGCAGTCCGCACATGCTAATCAGGGACGACAATTTCCGCTTTTATGGAATTTTTCGTTTAAATGATGACTCTTCTTAGCGTAAATCCAGTTTAGGCGAAAAGTGTCGTCCCGGATTAGCCTGTGCGGACTGCACAGGCTAAAATGGGATGACACTTTACGCACATGCATAATGCCCAGTTTTCTAAGAACACGACACATATATTAATAGTCATTTTGAAAGAAACTCTGATCTTTCTTAGGACTACGGACACAAATAACCGTTGCTTAACTCAACACTAAACATTGTATAATGCGGTGTTGATACCAAATGGATACAAGTAAAATGTAAATCCCATTTCAAATTAATTTTTGACTGATTATTATAGAATTTAAAACAATTTGAGCATGATCGTCGACTCAATCAGTCTTATCAACCAATAAACAATGATATGAGCCTCGCTCTTGGAAAACGGGATTTCATGCATGTGCGAAAAACTGTCGTCCCATATTAGCCTGTGTAGTCCGCACAGACCAAGCAGGGACGACACTCTCCGCTTGTATGGTATATTTCGTTTATAGGAAGTCTTTTCCTTCAGCAAAAAACTAGTTAAGGCGCAAAATGTCGTCCCTGATTAGACTTTGCCGACTGCACAGGCTAATCTGGTACGACACCTTACGCACATGCACACCCCTGTACGTCGATAATCCAAACTGAGTAGGATAATTCAAACTGAAGAAAACAAAGGCGACAGAAATAAAGACACCGGTCATTTATTTCTAAGAACACGTTTATTTTAGGTAAGTTGTGACATAATAAACGTTTCTTTTTGATAAAATGTTATTTGCCGGATACAATGCGCTAATAAACCCATAACAATTAAAAAAAAATTACGTCGAAATAAAATGAATATGTTTGAAAATCTGGAAAAAGTTAATTAAATTGTCGAAAGTTTTAGGCCAAAAACAATTATAATCGAATGTTTTTTATGTTTTAATGCTTTGACTTATGTATTAACCTTTCATATATGTATGTACAAAATTTGATTGGCGTAAATGCTCGAAAACGCAATATATTCGTATTTGATTTGGTCAAGAATATACAAATTGTATAATGACCTAACTAGTGTTTGGATAATTCCAAACTATTTTGAGTTTGGTTATTATCCACAGAAATGTTCATATAAGTTTGGATTTATCCATAAACTTTTATACCCGTCCTGCAAACACATGATTTTAACACAGAAACACACTAGGTGTTAAAAGTAAATTTTTTAAGGACATTCATGATATAATTTGGCATATCTCTGTTACAGTTTCGTTCGCTCTTTTGTCAATTAACGTGTGAATAATTCAACGCATAGGTCGCATTTCATGAAAATTAGCATTTGCTGAAGACAAATTTATCGTTTTTTACTAGAAAACTATTAAATCATTGCAAAACTCAAAACGCATGTGTGTGTCAGACATTCATTATCACATGTGTAGAACAATTACGTCCTTATAGTTACTAAATTAGCAGAAATGATATAATAATCACCTACCTTTCAGTTTCAGTTTCAGTTTCGGCCGACATTTTTTTTTCTTCAGTTTGAATTATCCAACTCAGTTTGGATTATCGACGTACAGGGGGTGCATGTTTTAAGCCCCGTTTAACCAGAGCGCGGCCCGTATGATTGAGCACTAGCAAAATTTGATTTGGATAAAGATCATGACAACAGGATCTTAGGGCATACAATGTGTCGCGTTCTGAGAAAACTGAGCATAATGCTTGTGCGTAAAGTGTCGTCCCAGATTAGCCTGTGCAGTCCGCACAGGCTAATCATGGACGATAATTTCCGCTTGTATGACATTTTTCGTTTAAATGAAGTCTCTTCAGTCCTGTGCGGACTGCACAGGCTAATCTGGGATGACAATTTACGCACAAGCATTATGCCCAGTTTTCTCAGAACACTACACATATTATAAAAGAAATGACGCAAAAATTAAGTTTCGTTTTAAACGTGGAATGAATAAAGAGACTGAAATGGTCCATATGGTCATACAATAAAATGGCAACTAAATACGAATGATACAAGGGACGTGAATAATTATTTTGTATTTGTTGTTGTTATTTATTTTTTTAGAAAAATTCTCAACAGTTAAGTAGCAAAAATTAAATCTTTATATAAAAATTCGTCCTAACATGCGTTAGTCTCGTTAGTAAATTAGTAAGGAATGCTGGTAAACTCATTTTTGCCTAGCGTCTATAAAAAAAGGCCTTGGCAAACAGCGTAGACCCAGATGAGACCAGGGTCTGCGCTGTATGCTTAAAGGAATTTCTGTAAGAAATAGTCTAAATATAGAAATATATATACTGGACATCCCTAATTTTGGAAATAAATTGATCCAATTTATAAGGACGGGAGAGTCCACTAGGCATTAATGGGTTATTAAACTCTCCGGGTACTCACATAATGCTGCCTCAGGTGTGGGAAACCTAATAAACTTTGAAATACACACTCTTCGAAAAGAGTATATAAACATACGCCGCATAGCATGAAATAAAATGTAATAACTTGTTGAAAAGGGGGTTAAATGCATGTGCGTAAAGTGTCGTCCCAGATTAGCATGTGCAATCCGCACAGTCTAATCAGGGCCGCCACTTACCGCTTTTATGATATTTTTCGTTTTAAGAAAGTCTCCTCCTGGGACGACACTTTACGTACATGCATAAAGCACCCTTTTCAAAGAGGGAGGCTAAAATGAACTAACTTGTTGAACTGGTCAGCCACATGGCTCATCAGCTGTGTGAGAACTTCACTGTCTCCTGTAACAAAATCAAAATGCTGAGAGCGTGAAAGACTGTAAGCGGGAACAGGATTTAAATTATTGCATTTCTGAAATGTCATTTTCTACGATAACTAGAACTTGTAATGGCTATATATTGGCTCTTAAACAACATGGAGGATATGAATTTTAATCGCATGCAAATTAATTTTATTTGAAAGCTCAATTAAAATGCATAGTAGTTAATAATTCATATTATCTGTAACAAATTGAAATAGTGATAGAGATTATTAGGGCTGCTTATCCTTTCAAGCGAAAGGTAGGTCACACGAATCTAGTTATCGCTATTTCTTTCGTCAACAGTCTAGTAAAGAAGCAGAGTATGTAAAATAATAGCTTTGTTTTGAAAATAAACGCATACTCATCGAAAGTAATCTGAAAACGTATGAGTGTTTTATCGCCTTATAATCCGGCCTGTCAAAACGTCAATTTGTTTCCATTTCTTTCTAAGGTTACCCTGTAGATAAATGTCGAAGTATTTGAAGATTTCCGCATCTACGTTTACGTAAATAATCATCACATTGGGGGCGTTTTACATGTTAATAAACAGTACCAGAAATGCTGGCAGCCTTTTTCCTGTAAATGTATTGTTCGCTTAAACAACTTGTAAATAATGCCAGTTGGGCTTTGATACAACGTGTATATGGATATTGAAACAGTGCCTTCTTTTTAAACGAGAGCTATCAACAAATCTTGGAAAATATAAGATTAAGCATATTAAACAGATCACTTGGACATAAAGTTAACATTAACACAATAATTCTCTGAACATTAATAATGCACTGTATGTTCCCTGACCTTTAACCGGACTGAGTATTTGTCATATTATCGGTATATTATATAGCGTCGTCATCATCATCACCATCATCATCATCATCATCATCATCATCATCATCATCATCATCATCATCATCATCATCATCATCATCATCGATTTTAGTTATTATTACTTAACTTAACTTCTTGTTCTGATACAAAAACAAACGCGATGCTATTTAATTGAAGATTTATTAATTGTATTCGTTATTTCTTTTTTAAAGTTTGAATATGTTTTCATACTGTTGTTGAAATTCCCTTGAATTTTCCTTATTCATTGATTTGGTAAACATTTCAACTTTCTCGAGTTTTCCCTGCATGGATTTTATTTTTCCTTTTTTTCCCTGAGTCATTAACCTTCCTGATCAACACGCAGATGGATTTGAGATGTCCTTGACTCAAAGTAATTGGAGGAACTAATTATTGGTCATGCTCCTCTTAGTTCGTCAGAAGCAGACCTCTTCAAATGCTCCTCACACATCAACAAACCTGTTTAATCGAGTTGGAGCCGATGTGTGCAAACCTAAGGCTTGATTAAATAGCGTTATTGACCAAACTTATTTGTACAGACTTAAGTACTTGTTAACTGGTAAATACATCTAGGGAAGAAGACATACGAGTCGCGCTCTGAGAAAAGGGGGTTTAATGCATGTGCGTAAAATGTCGTCCCAGATTAGCCTGCGCAAACCGCACAAGCTAATCAGGAACGACACTTCCCGCTTAAACTGGATGTTGCTTAGAAGAGACTTTCTTTAAGCAAAAAATGTCATAAAAGCGGAAAGTGTCGTCCCTGATAAGCCAGTGCGGACTGCACAGGCTTTTCTGGGACGACACTTTCCGCACATGCATTATGCCCATTTTTATCAGAACGCGACACATATAATTACATCAAGGGATAACTGCTGAGATGTTAGAGCTGAAAATAGCAACGCTGCTGAAAAAAAACACAAAAAAACCAATTTAAGACAGATGTGCGAAAATCTTTTACACAATCTGTGTTTTTTTTTTATTATAAAAAACAGTTCGTGGCAGTTACTTTTTTTTCGTGAAAACAAAAACAATAAACTAATTCGTCAATAGTTTTACTTTGCACAATAAATGCTTAATTATATTTTGCTTAATTAATTGTAAAACATGGGCACGTCGGATTTGGAAAATTGTTGTTCCATATAGGCCTACAGCTGAAATTGCGACATCTTCCCTGTAAATTATGTGCATATACATGAACGTTCATTAGTCGATTTGTAGCGGAAGTAGGTCGTGTGAATGTATTAAGTTTCGTGATTTACCTTGATTCGAAGTCGGCTGCTGGATTTGAACTTTGTAAGGTGTCCTGTAAAAAAGTAAAAAACAAAATCATGTTTCGTCTGAATTGCAATGCTTGTATATGTTAATTAACACAGACAAATCATCACTATGTCCTGATATATTTCGCATCAATAGTTTTTTCAAAGTTTGTTTTTTATCAATGGGCTTAAGAAAATGTAGACCATTTGCAAAAAAAAAATAAATGAAAAAGCCTAATGAGGCGAAATATGTCAGGAAAATGTGATGTTTTATGTGTTTATTTACTAGTATCCGTACGGGATACGAAACTGTTTGCTAATTAACTTTGAAGATGTGCCTGAGATTCGTCGTGTTCTACATTTGGGACATGGTAAAAAAACAAAATGGGGTGGTTTCCACAAAGCATCTTAAGTGAATTGTATCCTTATCATTTTTCTGAAAAGTTTCTTACAAACGATTTCAGGAAAGAATCTTTTTCGCAGAATTTCGTATTGTTTACGACAAACACAACTCCATAACAACGTCATTTAATATATTTATATCAAACATTGGAAACTGTACTATTTGGAATAACATATCTTTTATTAAGCAAACACGAGTCTTTAAAAAGAAAACTGAACATGCAAGTATTTCAAGAATTGGCATATTTTTCATACGATATATACAATCTTTACGAAACCCCAGTGCTACCTTTTCATTAGCGAGTGTCCTTTTTATATTGTTCGATACAGTTTTGTAAATTCATAGTTTCTTCGAAATGTCCGTCGCTTAGCAACGTCGGGCTGTATTCTTTAATGATTTTTGAACACATCAGAAACTTCGCCGCTGCATTTATCTGACAAAATGATGTCCACGACAACATAGTGGCTTGTGACATTAATTTACAGACATGAACGTCACAACATAAAATGAAACAGTAATTATTGTCTTACGTGTATTATATAGAGGATATTTGTTGGATTCGGTGGAATACCGATTTTATTTCACGAGTGATCATAGAAAAGAATATATTCACGAGTGGCGCAGCCACGAGTGAACATATATTTGTTCTATGATCACGAGTGAATTAAAATCGGTATTCCACCGAATCCCAACACATTTTCTTTTTATTTTATGTTTTTTTGTTTACCGTTTATTTACATGGTAAAAGAGTTAAACTGGAGAATTTCGCTGGAATAATGACGTCATTTCGTCAAAAAAATGACGTCATTTGACAGTAAAACAGTGAGAAATATCGATATTTTTCACTGTTATTGTTCACTGTTTGAAACAGTGAAATACTAGTTTTATTTCACTGTTATTTCTCTATAAACCACCGGAAAGCATATTATAAATTTGATTAATTTTCTACCTAGCTGGAATTTCGCCTCAGTTGACATTACCGTTCCCCTGTTGACAATATGTTGTATCACCCTCTAAGGGATGTGCTATTTATAGAGGTCCTATTCACATCCTTACAAGGGATGTGGTGAAGTTGTTGTTGGTGGTCATATCGGTGACTATGTTGTCTGTGGATGTTGTTTTGTGGTGGAGTTCGCGGTTTAGGTTGTTGTTCACGATTCAATTGATGCACGTGGTGGTTAACATGAGCTTGTTCATTAGCGAGGAATGAAGGTGGTGATGGGTTTGCCTTTGTTGTTTTTGGTTGTCGTTTCACAGCCGATATGTTTTTTGTTGTTGTTGTTAGATTTGGTAGCGGTGGTAATTAAGTGGGGATGTTTTGTTTTTATGGTGGTCATTTTAACTGTGATGATGTTAATGGCGTTGTTATTGGTAATTTTGCTGTTTGTAGTGGTATTAATGTTGATGCTGGGAATGCTGTTGTTGGTAGCTGTTGGTTGAGGCTGTAAAGAAGAGATGACACTGCTGGCGATATTATTGATTGGGGATAAACGAAGTTTGTTGTTATAAAAGTGATGTTGCTGATGGTGAGGTTGTTGTTGGTGTTTGTGGTGGTGGTATTTTTATTGGTGAAGCTGATGATGTTTTATTGGGGATAGTTTGTGTACAACGAATCATGGTTGTTACAAAAAGAGACGTTGCTGATAGTACGTGGAAGTGTTGGTGGGTAAGTTTAAGTGGTTATGCTGCTAAAGATGCTGTTGGTCGTGTTTAGAGTGTCATAAATCAATTGTTTGTTGTGGTGGTGGGTATTTGTGTGGTGGTAGTGGTTGTTTTAGAGGGGAGGCTAATATTGTTTTTATTGGTCATGTTTTAGGTGTTACAAGGCGTGGTTGTCGTAATCGTGATGGTATACTAATGTCATTGTTATTGAAAGCGTTGGTTTAATTATGCAAGTTGTAATTACCATCATAATACTGCGCCATGGTCAGTTTTTTACAAAATTACCACATTGCAAATTACCGATGAAAAGCGTTACAAACGTTTTATATTATTGATGCATGTTGCTTGATTATTATCCACAACAGGAACGATTAAAACACTCTTGAATGAATGCATTTTTTGGCATGAGTATTTTTGTCGCATGTTCGTGTAATATAAAATACTGATACAGTTAAAAAGACAAAAAACAATGCCAAACAGAAACAAACGCCCTAGACAAGACGCACGCGTACGTAACAAACACACAAAATGAACAAAATTGGAACGGTCAATGCAAAAGCACTGGAGGTTCAAAACGGTTTTAAAGAGCTCCAAAACTCGTGCTTGGCACATAATCATTCATTAATATTTAAGTGTTCAAACAAATTAACATCATAAACCGAGAACACGGGCCATCTGGGTTAATCTGCAGGCAGCGTGACTACGTGAATAAACAAATAAACTAGGTACATTAACGTAAAACGCGAGAAAAATGTAAATCACAACACAATGTTACAACCACGTGACTTACGTTGGCGTGTTGCACGGCATGGCCGGCGACATTGACACGTGCGCACCACTTGCATCCTTGAGCGTTAACGAGCAGTACCTGTAATATTGTAAGAAACATGTAATCACAATACTATATGGTCCGCCGTCGACAGAGATTACTTTAAGGGACCGCTCCTGTGTTGGGGAATGAAATATATATCCTATCCAAATGAAATTCTAAGAATAAAAAACAAAATGTTTTAAACATTTCCCGAAAAATAATTCAAGCGGATACGGTAGACCGCTATTACTATTTTTAAAAACAAAACAATACCGCGACAATTGTTTTTTTTTCTATAAATAAAAAGGAAGATTCATTTGTTAAACTTGCATATAACAATCTTGGATATTGATACAAAATTATTTTTTTCTGGACTAGGGCTTTTACTTACAGATCAACCGCTAAAAATCAAAATATAACAGATGAACTCACTTGCTACATCCTGCCGCCTGTGCCACCAATTCGTGAATGTCTCGTGCGCTGCAGTGTTTACTGAACACAATCTGTAATACAACATGTAACACAGCGTTGTACATCGTATGTAGCACAATATGTAAACAAGTAGGTGATCCAGCGTGTAACAGCATAGAATGAATAATATGTAACACAACATCGTTTGTATATCTACATGTAACATAGAATGTAGCTCAGGACGAAACCTGAAGCATGTTGCATGGAATGTAACGTCGTATGTAACACAACACGAACACATATTCAAAAAATAAAAGTATGTGAGTATAAATTTAATATAACGCTACTCTTTTGTTTAAAGAGTATGTATTAGCCTCGAGCTTGCACTATTTTGTTAGGCTCAGCCTCTAGTGTGATACGGCATAACACAGGTCACTCAACTGATACCATTGGGCAGATCCACTGGCGTAATATCCCATATAAGCATTGCGCTGTGAAAACGGGGTTTAATGCACATGCGAAAAGTGTCGTCCCAGATTGGCATATGCAGTCCGCACAGGCTAATCAAGGACAACAATTTCCATTTTTATTGTACTTTTTCGTTTAAAGGAAGGCTACTCTTCGACCAAAATCCAGCTTAGGCGGAAATTGTCGTCCCTGATTAGCATGTGCAGATTGCACAAGCCAATCTGAGACGACACTTAACAGAACAGAACAGAACAGAATATTTTATTTTAGCTTAAGCATACAGCTCATCGCCATAAACATACATATGCAATAACAGCATGCGTGACAATTATATACAAAACATACATCATTTTGAGGAAAGATCAATTTAAAAAAGGAATGACATACAACATGTTTCAGTGAGAATGTCACATGGATGGGGTTAATACAGCGTGATCATATAATGTTAACACGAAATTTAATAATTGTTACAAATATAACATTATTCTAAGCTTATTGTCTTTGTGGAAGATATATCATTTATACTACACATATAGCACATCTTCTCGCAACTTAAAGCATTTTAAACAAAAAATGGCAAGTTTTCTTAACACTATTTTGTTTGAACAATTAAGTAGTTCGATAAACTTGAACATACTAGGTCGTGATCTGTAATACTTTGGAATTAATGTATTCCTAATATCGGCATAATAAGGACATTTAATAACAAAGTGATATTCATCCTCGATATCATTGAGGTTGCATAAAACACATTTGCGTTGATCTCTGACAATGTTCTGGTGTCTACCCGTTTCAATTAATAATTTGTGAGACGACAAACGTAATTTAGCAATAATATTCCTATGTTTTTTATTTTCAACAATATCAAGATACGCAGATCTTTCGAATATTGGTTTCAATTCTTTATATAAAATCATTGAACTAGATGATGTGACACTTGTATTCCAGTTAGTGATATACTGGTCTCGTAATCTGGTTTTAAGTAGCGGTATTAATTGATTAGAGTTCACAGATTCGGGGAATAGCCATACATCGTTAAAACCGGTTTGGTTAAGAATGTCCCGTACTTTCGATGACCAATTGTTTGTGTTATTTTTGCGTTCAATTTCTAATCTCTGTGATAATAAAATGTGTTTAAGAATACAATTACCCTGTTTTACAGTATATAATTTCAAAAAGTATTTCACGATCCTGACATATCTGTCTAAATACAAGGGGAATCGACCAACTTCGGCATATAGCGATAATGAGTTTGTTGACATCTTAACATTCAATATTCTTTTACAAAATTTACGATGGACGCGCTCAATGTTTTCCGCTTTCATAAATCCCCATACCTCACAGTTATAGTTTAAAATTGATGATACATATGCGTTAAATAAATTTAACATGATATGTATAGGGTACGTTCATGACTTTTGTGAGAGTGAACAAACAATGCATCGCTTTTAAAGCACATGCAATAAACCCCATTTTTAAAGAGCGAGGCCCATATATATTTCACACTGTTTCTTCAAGTTGTTTTCAGTGTCTAGATAAGTATTACATGCCCTGTAGTCATCACTAGTGATTTAATTCTTAATAACCTGGAGTCGGTCTTATTAAATATACTGCGACAATTTTAAAATACGACTTAATTTTAAGACAGGTATACTTGGGAAGCACCATCCGCTTAAGATATTTTCCCGAATTATATTCATTTATTTTCAATCTACATGACTATCTATTTGTTGCAAGTTACAAATTCCGTCATAACTTAGGTTTTTCGTATTATCTTTGAAAAGACGGAACCCGGGATTTCGAATTGTAGTTTATTTTACGATAAACGATTAATACAAAAATATGTCTTACAATATGTAACATAAGATGTAACAACAAATGCATGATGTACAAAAAATGCACTTACAAATCAAATAATTAAGATTTATCGTCAATGTCTTCTAATTAAAACAACTGCATACATTTCGAATCGGTTTTAAGAAATGCTTTTTTTTAAACGGTACGTTGTATCCATAGTTAAGTGAGCACTGCAATGCACGAAATACATGTAACTATAGTTAAGTGAGCACTACAATGCACGAAATACATGTAACTATAGTTAAGTGAGCACTGCAATGCACGAAATACATGTAACTATAGTTAAGTGAGCACTGCAATGCACGAACTACAATAGTTTACGCAGATTGATTCATTTGCTTTATAAATGGTTCTACTTCACAGCTACAGCGCGTACATAGATATTTTGCTTCATTCAACTGCTTTCAATAACAGAACAGAACAGAACAGAAATGTATTACGACTTGTAAATAGTACATCGTCAGTCTTAATCATGAAATTATACACATATATCAACAGGTCATGTGAATAGGAAGTGATCATACAGTTATAAGGAGTTTTTATATACATTCAATCTAACGTAATACATGCAAGTAGTTTGAGGATAAAAAGAATATCATTTTTACAAAAAAAAATATGTGGCATGTTAGCTATCTTGTTATGAATATCTATGGAAATATACTAAAATGAAAATTAATTATCTTTATCTTAAATTTTTATGTTGATAAAATAGTAAAAAATAACACACATATTTTGAATAGATTACATTGTTTCCATATGGCACAAATTAAACAATCAGACACGTCTGCTTTACATCTGTATGTTAAAAAAAATCGTATGTTTATTGAACAAATTTTAGAATGTAACATATAACAAATACCACATGGTTCATAATGCTAATAGTAATAATATAAAGTAGGGAATAGCTTTCTGATTACTAGGATTTTATATTTACACAAAACAAATCACATAAACAATCAAACAAGCAAACCCGCGGAACATAAACATTCAGCTGGTCGTATTATGTAAAACATTCAATAAGGACTTTCTGATAAAAAGAGCTTCTTTCACAAAAACAGATTACTTAATAACGTCTTTTTTTTGGAACATGTTCTCATAAGGCTTCGGAATTTATGTACTGATGGCTGCTTGAAATAATATGATTTCATATATATTTTCCTGATATCGTTATAACCAGGGCAGATTAACATAAGGCTGTATTAATCTTCTATATCACGTGAGTTACAACCACTGCAATACCTTTCTCCCCTTGCTATGCGATTATTATTGATCCTACCCGTTTGAATTCGTAATGGATGACATGACATTCTAAATCTACAGAAATACAATTTTAGGCTTTTGGGTCAGATTAATATTTTTTCATATTCGAACGATAATTTTAATTCTGTGTACACTATTAAAACTGGACTTTCAAGTGTTTATATGTAATAACACAAATGAGCATCGCTCTGGAATAAAGGGGGTTTAATGCATGTGCGTAACGTGTCGTTCCATATGAGCCTGTGCATTCCGCTAATCGGGAACAACACTTTCCGCTTAAAATTAATTTTTGAAGAGAAGAGACTTTCTTTAAACGAAAAATAGCATACAAGCGGAAAGTGTCGTCCCTGATTAGCCTGTGCTGACTTCACAGGCTTATCTGGGACAATCATTCACGCACATGCATTAGACCCCGTTTTCACAGAGCGTGGCCCAAATGTTTTCTCGCAGATTGATTAAAAAATAATGATTTTGCTTTCACGTGCGTCATAAAGTTGTTTCACTTTATAAAACCGCTTTCAATAACACAATAACTTAATCGCAGACTGTCTATTTTAAGTAATATCACAGTTTGATTAATTGTCAACGCTCTCCGGATTTAGCAGCAGAAATCGGTGAACTACAGAGAAGCTGTTTTGTAAAGTGTTTCTAAATTTCGTTGATTTCAAGGACTCTACAATTTGTTCAATGTTTTTTTCCCTGGTCGATGTTTATTTTCATTTGTTGGAAAGTTTGTCACTCTATCACCCACACGTCAATTATCAATCAATCAATCAATCAATCAATCAATCAATCAATCAATCAATCAATCAATCAATCAATCAATCAATCAATAATCAATCAATCAATCAATAATCAATCAATCAATCATTCATTCAATCATTCAATCAATCAATCAATCAATCAATCAATCAATCAATCATTCAATCAATCATTCAATCAATCAATAAATCAATCAATCAATCAAATAATCAGTAAATAAACTAAAATATTATGTTTTTTTTTATCATGTCACTTGGTTAAGTTTTCATCGGCAATTACTAAAAGCTTTTTAAAGTTCCCCAGCGTGATACCATCTTTCTAAATGCGTACTCTTTATTAAGTTGTATGGTGGTCATAAAAGCATCTCCCGCTTGAAAAAACCTCTTAATTGCTTAACCGGTGTGTGTGTTGTTTTTTTTTCGTTTTACTTTACCTCGTGTACTGGAGTAATTGTATCAACATACTTCAGCAAATAAACAAATATTTAATGGTGCTATTAGTTCTCCTGTTTTACTAACTTTTCGGACATACGTTTATATATATGAGCCGTGCTTTGAGGAAATGTGGTTTAATGCATGTTCGTCAAGTGTCGTCTAAGATTAGCCTGTGCAGTCCGCAGGTCAGGTAAAATTTAACTACTCGTAGCCATTACACCCCATAGCAGTAAACAGCGCGTACGCTCAAAATCAACCAACTCTCTTAACGGTTTTTTGCGGTTTACAAAAACAGATTTCCCTCTGTACACTAAGAATCACTCACGTTTTACAAGCACATTCTACACCCAGTGAATAATGCTCGTTAGTTATCAAGTAAAATTATCGACATCGTTCATGTCGTTAATTAATGTCTTCTAATGTAAACAAAGGGAAACTTCAGAAGTGCATTGTTTTATAGCAACATAAAACATCAACAGACTCACTCACACAATTCGCAAAAACTAGTTTTAATAATATGATATTAAATACAAATAGTAAATTTAATATATATTATAAATTAGTTTGAACACCTTTGACTGTATCAAAAGTTGATTACAGACACTGTTTACCACAGACGTATGTTCAGCGAATGAGTTATCGACATATAGTTCTCAATTGTGTCGTGTTCTGAGAAAACTGGGCATAATGCAGTCCGCACAGGCTAATCAGGGACGACAATTTCCGCATTTATGGAATTTTTGGTTTAAATGATGTCTCTTCTTAGCGAAAATCCAGTTTAGGCGGACTGCTCTGGGATGAAAATTTACGCACAAGCATCATGCCCAGTTTTCTCAGAACACGACACAATTATCAAGCAGGTTAATAAAAATCGGACAAAGGATAAACCTCTTCAGTATTTATGCGGAGCGAAACATTTGTATATGTATACACACATTAAAACGATTGCGTTTTAATATATATCAAAAGTCCACAGTCTATGTTCGTTGTTCTTGTACACGAATAATAATACAAATTCGGATTGTAGCAACACTTCTGTCGTGGACTATTATCATATTTTCACCATTACCATCTTATAATACACTATATATATGCATCGTTATTATGAAAGTATTAATCTCATGTATTAAAGCAATAATTCCGTATCGAGGCGCAAATCATGAGAAATATGTTGCTGAATATTCTGATGTCAATTATGACGGTCACGATATGATACTGATTTGGCGATGGGGGAAATGGATGGGGATGATAATAATAATGATGGTGATTTTGATGCTGGTAATGGTGTCGAATTATGACAACGAAGATGATGAGGTGTATTGTTTCACTATATAAACGTTCGAGAAACGCACTGTGGTGTTGACCAAAAACCAACGCTCTCACTATATGAATGTACAAAGAATACGTTAACTCACGTTTGTGTTGACCAAAAACCGAACGCTCTTCGGTTTTGAAGACCGAAGTTGGGTTCTCCAATACTTGCGGTACTATCGTGTCCTCTATTTACACAATAGCGAGCAATGCAGCGCTGTGATAGCAATATGAATCGCGTGGCATACCTTTTACTTTGTAGGTTTAAAAACTAACAGTCACTACTACGAAATTATAACGTCACGTGGGCTGTTTCGCTCTGTTAAGCATAAGTATTAGCATAGTAGTACGGGAAGCGGACAACGACAACGAGCGAGGCCTGGTATATTAATACGCATGGGGGAGGGGGTGGGGGGGGGTAGAGGG
>VMBQ01003075.1:52166-84221 GCA_007657795.1 Dreissena rostriformis
TCTATGGTATAACACAGAAATATAATCGTTCTTTCATTTAGAAGGCATCCAGTTTTTCAATTGCAAAAACTGCGCAATTCCCTATTTCTATTACTTTTAATAGGAAAAACAGAAAATTTAACAGATGAATCATATTAATCAATGCCAGGATTGAACGTTTCACTGGTACTATTGTAGGGGACAATACCATCAAATCGTTGCAGACTTCAAGCGTTCTGTCTTGTTCCGTGTTTAAGTCTCTTAAATGCACACCAATTAGACACAGGGCAAAAACATGACAAACACAATCACCAAAAGAATTAATATCAGCCCAACGTCCAGCAGATGACATTGCAAATTATATTGTTGGATGTTTAAACATATTTTAAGTATATGATCAAATTTTACATAATGTACTTGATGTCATGTCGCATTGAGGCTAAGTTCCAAATATGATTCATCATCCTGGCAACACAAAGAAACTCGATGAACTATTTTGTAGCACTTAAATGCGTGCAAGGTAATAAAACATACTGATACTGTTGAACTCATCTCGATTATTCATATTTTCAGCGCAGGTATAAATGTCACATTTAATGTCACATTAATGTCCGGTGTGACATCGATATTGCACCAGTACAGACGTAAATGTCGTTGCATACTGACGTTTAAGTGTCGTTTCTGAAATACGTACCCTTTCTAATAGAAAAAATATCGAACTGTAGTTTATTGTTCTACAAATTTAAATTACGTTCAGTTTAATAAGAGGTTAAAGATCAATCAATGTCAAACACATAAAAAAATTAACGATTGGGTTTCCATGTCGATATTAATGTCATTTTAGGTTAGGTTACAGCTAAGCTCAGCCTATACATGCATATACAATTGAACGATTCATTCATTATTATAAACAAGTTTCGTTTCACAGCACACGATATGTTGCATTCAGCAAAGCGTTGAAAATGAGATTAAACTTGAAAGGAATGATATATAGATTAGCATTTATTGGAAGATAGTATAACGTAGTTCATATTTGTATTGTGTACTTATGTAGCAGATTTTTGCAGGCGATTCGTTCGATCTTTACCTTGCAGAGGTACGGGATTTCCATATTTCAATTGCAATTAATCGCGATTAAAAGAACTTCAATTTACTGATGAATAATATTCACAATCACAATAGTGGTAGGAAGACAGAAATATGGTCGACTTAAATCCAACCGGTTGTCTGAGTGTGCATAATTAAACTATTTGTAACTTTGTGTGCTGACAGACTGCGTTAATTATGACAAGTTTATACACATTCTTAACCAAACGAGTTATGACTCGACTCACTTGCAATCGATGCAATGATAAACAATAAAAACATGTACACATACACATATCTGATTCACTGTAAAATGTGACGATACGTATGCAATTAAATAAATATTTAAACTAACGCCATAACAGAAGGAACGGATTATATATTCTGAATATATGTCTGTTTAAATCGTATTTTGTTTACTGGTTTACTGACTATATCACCGATGAATCAATTGATGAATTTGTTTAAAAGGCATTCATGCATAATTATTGCTTATTTATTTGATAATTGAAGGTACAAAAATCAAAGGAACATATCGATTATTTAGATAGGATACAACGTAAAAGTGCATCATCAATAATTGTATGACACATGCTTTATACACTTTGTTGTTTTATGATGCAGGATGTTCTGTAGACGTCAAAGGTCCTGATATTTTATCATCAATAAAAAGATAACTGCAATCCGCTCAAATAAATGATCACATTCCTAATTCGTTGTTGACTGTATAGAAAAAAATGTTGTACATATACGGGAATTTGTTTTTTTCTAAATGTTCCTCTATGTAGTACACCGCTTGCAGTATAAATAATTCTGAACGACTACTGTCTCTTGTGAGATAAAACAAAACAATATTGCACAAGCGAAAGCTCATTGATGAAACGCATGCCTCGAATCGTTCCTTAAAATACAAAACAAATAAATCTTTATACTTGAACGGATTGAGTTATGGATGGAGCCTATTTAATATAACACACTTCTCTTGTACTATGAAACCTTTAGTTAACAGTTGTTAGTGAATGATTCATATAAAACAAATTAGAGTACAAGTGTTGTGATTTCAAAAAAATGAGGATAATTATAAATGTACCGGTACGTTCTATTGCCCGTTTAAGAATGATGGTAGCAAAATTGTCAACGCGTTGTGCATGTCTTCTTTTAAGAAACTTATTTAGAGGTAGAGAATCATTAAGTTAAATATAAAAAATATTGTCATGCACAATGATTTAACTATTTTAATTGATATTACCAACTAAAGCTGTTGCACTCAAAACGTATTAATTTTTTTTTTTATTTTATTCCATTGTTGCTTAAACTTTCTTGCAGTAAAAAGACTGACATCTACATGATTAGATTAAATCAAAGAACAAAGAGAATGACATGTTAAATAGTAAAGTGCATGGAAATTTTTTGAATACATTGCCTTAACATTTTGACTACTTAAGATCGATGGGTATTGAATTAACGAGGGTCATTAGTAAAACACCGCTACAAGCAACGAGTTCCCGGTGTCACATGCCATTCATAACAATATATTATGTTAAAATTATTAAGTACATAAAATAAGTACGCTTTTGGCGGATGGTTAGTCATTGCAAGAAGACCAGAATTTAAGACCTATGTTCGGTAATTTCGTTTGTATGTATCGTAATTGTATATAGTTTTCAATGTGCGATTCCCCTTTTAAGTAATTTTGTCTGGATTAGTTTTTAGGTTTAGAATGCCTTTAAACCAGTTTAAAAACCAATGCACTGCTTTGGCCGAATGACCATTGAAAGAAAAAGAGCGGGCTTGGCAAATAACACAAAAACTGAATAACTGCACTTGAAATCATTTAACGCCATGTGATATACATGTTTTTTTATGATGCTTTGTAAACGCAACAGTAAATTTAGACGCCAGCAACAAGCGAACTTATTTTTTCGAGTTAATGTTTTACAAGATTAGCATATTAATAAACGATGTAAGAAAAGATGTGTATTAAAGCTATAAAACCTACTCTAAAAGCGACAAAAAGTAAAACAATAAAATTAAACTACTGGCTTCAAACGACCTTAATTGTCATGTTAAAATTAATAAAAAACAATTGCAATGCGATAAAATGATTATGTGTTTTTAAAATATAATAAAAAAGTTGCATATTTAAAGCCACACACCTTATTTGGCATAGTAAATTTAAGCATAAATAAGAAACATATTTTATCTATGCCAATTAAAATATATCTGGTGATTACAAGGTAGAAATCCGCCTTTTTTGCGCTTTGAAACTTAAAAATAATCGCGTTTGTTGAAATGGACGTATACGTCTAGAAATCCTACTTTCGGTTTTAAAAGCGGTACCGTTTAAAAAATAAATTACTTGCTAACTAGGCTTTAGATTCAATTTTATCTATGCCAATTAGAATAAATCTGGTGGTTACAAGGTAGAAATCCGTCTTTGTTTGCGATTTAAAACTTAAAAATAATCGCGTTTGTCGAAATGAACGTATACTTATAGAAATCCTACTTTCGGTTTTAAAAGCGTTTGCAAAATAATAAATTACTTGCTTACTAGGCTTACTTGTGACAATTATGTACACTTTCAAATTGCATCTATATGCATTGATTAACATGTACTTCATTGTGTCACGTAGTGGCTTATTGTTCGTTTTCACGTCATGCGCATATTGCCATAATGACGAGATTCGCATCAATTACATTTTGCTACATTGCGAATAGGGCAAGTCCGTCCCTTTCCAATAATATTAATTACTCCATATAAGGTGAAACCAAATATTCAACAACAACGCCATATACGAATTCTAGTCCAATTCATTATCTATCATAGTTCATATTTTCAGTCATACAATTACATTCTGATAACTACGTGATTGTGTCTTTTTCCATCTGTTCACCTCTACATCTAAATGCTAACTAGTTGGATATTGTTAAATGTAGTGAAAC
This sequence comes from Dreissena rostriformis, assembly GCA_007657795.1. Lineage (NCBI taxonomy): Eukaryota > Metazoa > Mollusca > Bivalvia > Myida > Dreissenidae > Dreissena > Dreissena rostriformis. The sequence goes on from VMBQ01003075.1 coordinate 56,175, forward strand.
CCTTCGAACTGAGAAACTACTATTCAAGTATGTACACGCTTATCAAACATGGTGATATAAAGTCTAAATGTGCAAACAAAAGCACCACCCTAAATCCCTTATGTCAACAGTGTTGGTCACTCCATCAAATAAATGCCTGGTTAAACATACAGACTTAAGATATATACTATCTTTGATCTTTCACTTGGGATATGTCATGTTTACTTGCTATTGATAAACTGACTCGCATTTCGAACCAGTTTGTACATGCAAGAAATCAACCCAAATATTTTGAACACTTATGAACATTATGTTATATATGGATACATAATTAATTTATTAATCTCTATGGGTTGTTACGTTACAATTTCAAGGTGTGTGGCTTTAATTACAATGATAGGAAATAAGCTTCTTAAAATTTCCAAAAAAGATTTACATTGCAACGGAATATTCTTTTATATTAAATTATATATATATAAAAGTTTATAAAATATTCTATAGTTATCTTATACACAGATAGATTTATGATTTTATGAAAAACAAAGCTCGCGGACCATGCGGAAAGCAAATTGTAAGAAAGGCAACACACATAATGGCATTACGGATTCCGTAGGGTATGCTTGACATTGGTAGTTATTATTATAAGCAATATGTTGAAAACCCGGTTCATGCACGAGACACTCTGTAAAATCACGTTATTTACTTCTGCAAAGTTTTTTAAAAATCCATTAACACAAAGATCGAATCCGGACAGTGTGTTTATGACTGATTTTCTAAAGTGGATATTTTCCATAGAATTGCGACCTTCACCTTGGATCTAGGGATCTGGTTGTTGTGCGCGACACACCTTCTTATTATGCTGATCCTCTGCTTGAAGATATTAAAGTACATCCATGCTCAGCCAAATTATACTCCGATAATGTGATCAGGACTGATTTTCTAAATTTGGACTTTGATATGAAATCACGACTTTGACCTTAGACTTTGGGGCCTGTGTCTTTCACCCGATAATCCATCCAATCATGCGTATCATGTATGCTTAGTTATTTGAAAATCCATCTACCCTGTACCAAATTATGCTCCAGACAAATGGCAATGAATGAATGACTTATCTTGCAGCTTTGACCTTGAATATTTACACTGATTTTGGACATCCCGGTCTTTCATGCGTATTCAATCTGCTTACTTTTTTGTTACAATTTATGCTCTGGACAAAGTGTCGAGTGAGTGCACATTTTATCAATTTGATATTTGACAACGTATTGAGACCTTATTCTTAAACCTTAGGGTATCGTTCTCGTGGGCGACACTCCGTCTGATCATGATTATCACGTGTGCTAATTATAGTTGTGTTTGTAAATGTATCTATCCTGTAAGATGATAAGCTTCGGACAATATTTCAATAGGGGCTTCCTATATTTGATTTTTTATATTGAGTTGTGACATTGAACCTGGTTTTGCGCATCTAAGAGTGCTTATTATGTCCACTTATTTATTCGAAACTTTTTTTGCAACCGTATTGTGTGTGCATTTATATTTGTTATGAGCGATTGCTTTTTATTGGTACTCATTATCAAGTGCTCACATTTGAATTTGTTCTTAAATTATGAATTAGTGCTGTATGCAAAAAAGCATCACACAACGACCTGCGCGTGGTATTGATTTAGTTGGCAGTTTCGAGCCGGTGTTGATGTAATAGTATACATGGAGTTACTAAAGAAGATCGATAACTGACATTTTGATAATAATTTAACAGATCACATCGGCGTTATTAGGTATCATTAAAGATCTGTCAAATTCAAATAAATTAACTATATACAGTTTTCACTAAAATTTAAAGAGAGAGATCATGCCAAAGCAAAATAAAAAGAAAATAATGGTGTGGGATTGCTTATGCAAGTGCCGCAACCGAGTTAAACAATTATTTAGTTATTGAATAAATGAAGTAATACATTACTAAATTGTAAAATGAAGGAAAAACGAAGGAACGAAGCACATGTATGCTAGTAATAGAATGTATTAAAAGGGAATAAGAAATGGAAATTAATAATAGAGGTATGTCGAATAAAAATAAATTATGTATGTGTAAATTTTTTCGCAAACGTACAACAGACGTTAACAATTCCAAACAACGGATTGAGTGCACTAGACAAGCACACTGCTACAATGCTTCCCTTTAATAAACGTTTTAATTAAAAACTATTCATTATATTGTTCATACTTTGACTTTATAACAAAACGGAATGTTTACCAGGAACAATGGCATTTAGTGGACACGACACCTCATCATCATATGTTTGTATAATTCCTTTACAATTATGCGGCGCCAACAAACTGGCATAACGGCATGTAGAGTATTAAAGTTTTAATGTCCGTAAAAAAATCCATGACAAGTAATTTTGTTATAGCAGAACAGTGATTACGTTGCATCATTCTTATGAAAATGTGCAAGTTTTTAGCTTCATATGTCTAATAAAAACAGGGATGCAAACAGAAATAATAATGCACCTAACGAATAAAATTAGCCCCACCAGTAAATTTAGTTCAATGTACATCATGTTAAGCGAATACTCAGAAAAAAGGATGTTAGCGTCTGCTATATATCGAAATATATCATATTTTGTTGACACAATTTAAATGGATGTAGACAAATTATATTAGAACGGCTAATGTTTACAACCTCAGATACTTCACTATATTTTTGTTTGTTTATTTATATTCTATTTGTTTATAGTGAGTTGTATTTCCAAACTTCAACATCGTTTAAGCCACTAGCTCTAACTATGCATTGAATGATACATTAAATTATGACATCCTCCTATGTCAAAACGTTATTTATTGTTAGGTCAACGATGATTTAACAATTTCATTTTTTATTTAATGTATGACGACTTTCAAATGAATTGACTTTGCAAACTTGGTTTTGACAGATTTAAAACATATGTTCTTAATTTACTGATTGGAATACTTAGCCTTTGCTGAATAGTTAAACCAAGGCTTCTTCGAACCTAATTGTGAATGCATAAAGATATAACATGTGGTGCGGTGTGATGTCCGCGTTTTATTTCCGCGCTTACGTCATTCCGCGAATTATATGAATATTAATTTTCTCGTTCTTAATTATACGCAGATGGTACATGTCGCCAAAAACCTTAATTACGAAACATTACATTTCTTGCAGTTACTGGTAATTTTATTAATAAAACAACAATTGTTTTAACTAAATGTACTGTTTGACAGAAACGTGAGTGCTTTGTATCATGCCTTAGAGCTTTCATTGTAATTAAGACTTTCTGTCTAAAATAGTTTCATGTGATCAATTACAAATTTATTACACAACAAGTTTGGCGTACGTACGTCATTTAAATGGCAAACGAAGTAAGCTGTTTATTTAGTGGTAAAATGTGCTATTTTGAAATGTTACATTCTTCGAAAACATTATATGACGTGGTAATATTATAATAAGAATACACGGATGAAGCGTTATATGATAATGTCCTAATGATATATGCTTATTTTCTCAATCAATTTATCCAAATAATATGCATAATTCTTAAGACCAATTTTAACAATATGCCTAAAACAGTAAATGATGTGCATTTGTGTGCGAGTGAATTTTGATAGTCAGTACAATTTGTGCTTCATCAGGACATGTTTATATATATGTTTATATGATTCTTGTGTTCTAATTTGGCCATTTAAATTCGAGAGAATGCGAGAGAATGCATCGAGTACTGGTTGATGTCATGTATAGTAAACACAAGAGCAACGTACCGATACGATTTCGAAACGACTGTATCAATAAATTATATTTGTGCAAGTGTATACGCTTTGATTTTACAATTGGTTGCTATTTTACTGAATTTTGACTGGGTCTTTAGATCTTTAATTTCCACCCGCGATTTGTTTTAGGAAGGACTATTAGCGTGTGCTGTTGTTGTTGTTGTTTTGTTTTCCGGAAAAAAGAGCGATGCTTGACTTGCCAAAAGAAGGTGCGACGCGCAGCTTGGTTTCTTTTTTTAATTTCATATAAATATTCTGGCCTAAAAGGTACGTTACGAGGTAAAACCGAGGTAAAACCGAATATTATAAAATGGTACTTTAACACGCATTTATCTAATGATTGATCAACACAAAGATCTCATTTTATCAAACTTCATATACGGTATTTACGCCTATTACTCGGAAGGCATAGCAGTTTAAATGATTAACGTAAACATGCACTGTACTATTTTGATAGAGACATATTTAATTTGGCTATTCTATGATCATAAATATAAATGAACACGCACCGTTGCGTGCGTATTTATGTCCTGTTGAGTAAGGGCGAGGCTCAACTTTCAATCATTTATTCTTTATAGGCATGGCGAAAGCAGTTACTGTATTGTCTGATCAATGTAATAACTTGACTGTTTGGTCTGGGTCATGCGATAATGGGTCTTTTGCCGTAAGAGGACAGAGTAGCTCCAGACCAGCCTGCGCCTTTGCACAGTCTGTTTATGAGCTACTATGTCCGCTAACGAGATAAAAAAAAATTGCGTGATTTTATAGCGGGAATGGGAGCCCATGACCAGACTGCACGATTCCGCAGGGTGATCTGGAGCTAGGCTGACCGCATATTTCAAAAGACCCATTTTTGCATGACGCGGCTATTGAATCTTTTTAAGCTTTATACTAACAGACTTGATCTGTACATTATCAATAGAGACAAAATAGTAGTCAGTGGTCACTTCAATTTATTATTATATAATTTTACACATCAGGACATCAGTCCGGGATGACTGCTCTCTCCCGTCCTGTTTGACATTTTCCTTGAGAAGATAATGCAGAAGACTCTCCAAGACCAACACACGCCTATCTCCAATGGGTGGAAGACCCATCTCCAACTTGAGATTCGCTGCTGGTATTGACCTCCTGGGTGGCACCAGCAGTGAACTTCAAGGTCTCACCAACAAAATCTATGAAGAGCAGGAGCATACGGTATGAAGGTCAGCACGGAGAAGTCCACGATCATGGTAAACAGCACGACCAACACCGGTTCAGAGATTATCATGAACGAGAAGCTAGAAGAAGTTACCAGCTTCAAGTTCTTGGGCGAAACCATGTCCAAGAATGGTACCAGTACCGCTGAAGTCCGAATAAGAATTGCCATGGAGACCATAGCGATAGCCAGATTGAGCAGTTTGTGGACAAGCAGTTCCATCAGCTTCCCCACCAAGTGCAGGCTTTACAAGTCTCTAGTAGCGTCCATCCTACTATACGGCTGCGAGACTTGGACGCTTCACATGGACACAGAGCGCAGGATACAGGATACAGGGTGGTCCTGAAAATAACGTTTAATCATATTTTACTTGCGTTTAAGTAAAAACAAAAATCCACAATATGTCTTCTTTTTCAGCGATATGATCTTTTCGGAGTGGAAATATTGACGAGGTATGCTAATGGTCGGGATATTGTTAACATATTTTGAGACTCAATTTTCCACTTTAGCTATAAATAAATTAAAAATAAGACAGCAATATTATTATTTCTCATTCAACTTGACAGAAATGTTTTGATTTACATATTTTATGTTTTCATCCCGATTCATAAAAGTGCATCCATCAAACTAGTGTAAGTCAAGATCTCCTATGGAACGGAGTTGGTAATGAGTCATCACAAGTATTGCAACATTTAAAGTTGTCAATTTATCCACTACCTGTCAGTCTGTCTAGTAAGTCTTTTTAATGAAGAGGTTTCAACCTAATACATAACAAATACTGAACTCGTATCGTCATTTGGAGTGTTAAAGGGACTTGTTCACAGTTTGGTAAACTGACGATTTTCAAAATGATTGTCATAGATTCAAAAAAGAATGTATACATTATGTTTAAACAAGCGAAATAACACTCCTAACTTGAAAAGTATAAACAAATATTGGTTCTATAATAGTTAATCATCATTCCAAATCGGTAAAATAATTAAGCGTTCGTAACGCGATAGGGGTGATAAAACGTGTGTAACTAACATTTATAGTTCGAGGATAGTCACATAAGCCTGCATGGCGCAGTGGAATCACATGACTTTTTTATTTACCTTTTTTTCTTTTTAATATCATTACTTAAAACTATTCAAAATATTATAGATTTGTTAGTGAATATATTTAAAGAGTTTTTTCAAATATGCGAAAATATGTGAACAAGTTCCTTTAATCAATGGCTGAATTCTATTGTCTGGGTCACACAGTCTTATGCAGAGTAAACATTTACAACGGAGGGCATGGGAAAAAGTGATATTGCACGAATATGCAATATGTCTGGTTTAAATTATTAAATCTAATAGCAGGCTCGTGTATTGTATTAACAATCTTATAAATAACTAAAAACGTTATCACTATTCGATTCGGAACAGTTGCAATCATTTCTAACGACACTTGGCAGTATCTTTGATCATCATCATCATCATCATCGTCATCGTCATCGTCATCGTCATCAGCATCGGTATCGTCGTCGTCGTCATCATCATTATCATCATCATCATCATCATCATCATCATCATCATCATCATCATCATCATCATCATCATCATCATCATCATCATCATCATCATCATCATCATCNTATGCTTTGATTTCACAATTGGTTGCTTCTTTACTGAATTTTGACTGGGCCTTTAGCTCTTTAATTTCCACTAGCGATTTGTTTTAGGAAGGACTATTTGCGTGTTTTGTTGTTGTTGTTGTTTGGTTTTCCGGAAAAAAAGAGCGATGCTTGACTTGCCAAAAGAAGGTGCGACGCGGAGCTTGGTTTTCTTTTTTTTATTTCTTATATATTGGCATGATTTATTAAAGAAGAAATCATGTTTCAGGACAGGGGAATAAGGACGGAGCAAAAATAAGAAAATATTCTGGCCTGAAAGGTACGTTACGAGGTAAAACCGAATATTGTAAAATAGTACTTTAACACGCATTTATTTAATGATTAATCAGCACAAAGATCTCATTTTATCAAACTTCATATACGGTATTTACGCCAATTATTCGAAAGGCATAGGCGTTTACATTATTTACGTAAACAACACACATGCACTGTACTATTTTGAGAGAGACATATTTAATTTGGCTATTCTATGATCATAAATATAAATGTACACGCACCGTAGCGTGCGTATTTATGTCATGTTGGGTAAGGGCGAGGCTCGACTTTCAATCATTTATTCGTTATAGGCATGGCTGAAGCAGTTACTGTATTGTCTGATCAATGTGATAACTTGACTGTATGGGCTGCGTCATGCGATAATGGGTCTTTTGCCGTAAGAGGACAGAGTAGCTCCAGACCAGCCTGCGCCTTTGAGCAATCTGTTTATGAGCTTCTATGTCCGCTTACGAGATAACGAAACTTTGCGTGATTTTATAGCGGGAATGGGAGCCCATGACCAGACTGCGCGATTGCGCAGGGTGATCTGGAGCTAGGATGGCCGCATATTTCATAAGACCCATTTTCGCATGACGCGGCTGTTGTATCTTTTTAAGCTATATACTAACAGACTTGCTCTGTACATTACCAATAGAGCCAAAAAAGTGGTCAGTGGTCACTTCAATTTATCATTATATAATTTTACACATCGGGACATCAGTCAGGGATGACTGCTCTCTCCCTTCCTGTTCAACATATTCCTTGAGAAGATAATGCAGAAAACTCTCCAAGATCAACACACGTCTATCTCCAATGGGTGGAAGACCCATCTCCAACTTGAGATTCGCTGCTGGTATTCCATGATCATGGTGAACAGCACGACCAACACCAGTGCAGACATAACCATGAATGGCGAGAAGTTAGAAGAAGTTACCAGCTTAAAGTACTTGGGCGCGACCATGTTCAATGATGGTACCAATACCGCTGAAATCCTAATTAGAATTGCCATGGCGACCGCAGCGATGGCCAGACTGAGCAGGTTGTGGACAAGCAGTTCCATCAGCTTCCCCACCAAGTGCAAGCTTTACAAGTCTCCAGTAGCGTCCATCCTACTATACGGCTACGAGACTTGGACGCTTCACATGGACACAGAGCGCAGGATACAGGATACCGGGTGGTCCTGAAAATAACGTATAATCATATTTCACTTGCGTTTAAGTAAAAACAAAAATCCACAATATGTCTACTTTTTCAGCGTTATGATCTTTTCGGAGCGGAAATATTGACGAGGTATGCTAATGTTCGGGATATTGTTCACATATTTTGCGACTCAATTTTCCACTTTAGCTATAAATAAATTAAAAATAAGACAGCAATATTATTATTTCTCATTCAACTTGACAGAAGTGTTTTGATTTATATATTTTAAGTTTTCATCACGATTCATAAAAGTGCATCCATCAAACTAGTGTAAGTCAAGATCTCCTATAGACTGGAGTTGGTAATGAGTCATCAGAAGTATTGCAACATTTAAAGTTGTCAATTTGTCCATTACCTGTCAGTCTGTCTTGTAAGTCTTTTTAATTACGAGGTTTGAACCTTATACATAACAAAAACTGAACTCGTATCGTCATTTGGAGTTTAAAAGGTACTTGTTCACAGTTTGGGAAACTGACGATTTTCAAAATGATTGTCATAGATTAAAAAAAGAATTTATACATTATGTTTAAACAAGCGAAATAACACTCCTGACTTAAAAAGTATAAAAAATATTGGTTCATTAATATTTAATCATCATTACAAATCGGTAAAATAATTCAGCGTTCGTAACGCTTTTCCTCGATAGGGGTGATAAAACGTGTGGCCCTAACGTTTATAATTCGCGGATATTTACTTAAGCCTGCATGGCGCAGTGGAATCACAAGACTTTTTTTTTTTACCTTTTTTTCTTTCTAATATTATTACTAAAAACTATTCAAAATATTATAGATTTGTTAGTGAATATATTTAAAGAGTATTTTCAAATATGCGAAAATATATGAACAAGTTCCTTTAATCAATGGCTGAATTCTATTGTCAGAGTCACACAGTCTTATTCAGAGTTAACATTTACAACGGAGGGCATGGGTAAAAGTGAAATTGCACGAATATGCAATATGTCTGGTTTAAATTATTAAATCTAACAGCAGGCTCGTGTTTTGTATTAACAATCTAATAAATAACTAAAAAAGATATCTCTATTCGATGCGGAACAGCTGAAACCATTTGTAATGACACTTCTTGCTAATAAACCACGGTATATAAAGAATATCAGTGTTATTAAATCCATCTGTAAAAGAACGTTGTTTTTTGGCAGTTAAACGACAATGAATAAAACAAACACTGTGAATATTTCTCTTTGATGTCCATGCACACAAATATGTTTTCAAATTTATTGAACATTAATTCTTAAAACCGGAGGCAAAACCATTTACCACTAGAATGCGGAATGAAAACACAACTGATTATGCAGTGACTGTCCTTGGTAAGTATCTCTTGAAATCTTCGTGTTTTGTGCTAAGCAAACGGCGACATATAATCAAAATCATTTTCATTCTGCTCATAATCACCACCACCGTCGTCTTTATCATCAAGTTCAACTTCCTGCTCCTGCTCCTGCATCTCCTCCTGCTCATCCTCCTCCTCCTCATCATCACCATCATCAACATTGCTTATACTTACTCATAATCACAACTGATAATCATCTTCATCATCTGCACAGTCGTAATTATCATCACCACGTTTGCCGTACCGTTTGGTCAAATGCACAAACAAATGTACAGTCAACTGCAGCTAAAAATGAATGTGACCACCGTCATATACTTGTAACCACAGTTGCAATTTCATAACTGCGGTTATATAAAGTTGGTTTTATGTTAAATGCTCACGTGCAGTTTAGATACTAAACGATAATCAGTTGACCGGAAATACCCGCCAAACCATTTTACCGCATTATAAACCAAGGAAAAAACAACCAAAAGTGATTAAATCGAAAATAATGTCATTTTAATATGTTTTTCTTCGGTTTGGAACGTCTTTCTGCTTTGTAAGCAGTCATATTTTCACCGCTATTTTTTCTCTTTATGCTGCAGACGTATAGCAGGAATGTACTGAAAACTATCAAAACTAAATCATGCTCCCATTTTTTTTGTTATTATTTGATGAACAGTTCGAACGTTCGTTATTTATAGTCATAGTAAACATTGTTAATGTTTCAAAAAAAAAAAGTAATTTTGCGCGAATAATGATGAAACGTTCGCACCTTGAGTATGAACGTAGCTGGTTTTGTAACTGATTAGCATAACAATTATCTTAATATATGTTTTGTGTATAAACAAGTCGTGATATTTTAATCAATATAAACTAATAATTGTAAAACAATACGGTATTTTAGAGCTTTTCTTTGTCGTCATTCGTGGTTTACAGTCCCTTTAAAATTGCTACAGTAATTTACCAAATTCACGGGGTGATTTCCGTCGCATACTATTCAATGTCTTGCTTTGATCATTGTTCCATTCTAATGTTTATTTTTTATTATGTTTTATTGTGATCTCCGCAAGAATTTTGAAAGTGAAATGTTTCCATTTGAAAAACGTTCATAAAATATTAACAAGGCAAACCTATTAGCTTAAACGGATATCGTAACGATTAAATGATGATTGTTCACATCTTCTTAAAGTTTTTGATTTAGTTTATGCAAAGTTCGGACTAGCTGACTTGAATACTGCATTGAAGTTGTTAATACAAACCAAGATAAATATGTCGACAAGTGTAGTTTTAAGAGAAAACCAATTTGCACTTCGAATTTATTCTTTGCAAAATCGCATGGCAAGTCGCAAACAGTTGAGTATCGGCGTTTTGATATATGTTGATATTGTGTTGCTACGTTATAAAAGATAAGATATTTCGCGTTCAACATTGAGATAAAGACATATGAGAAAAAAACACACTAAGAAACTGTGTTTAATACAAGAAAGGAAGGCTACATTTATAATACACATTTTATAATAATTATAATAAGTAGAGTTGTAACACCGTTAACGAATGCAAACTTTGTTATGAAGTTGTTTTCAAAAATCCTACTTGGGGGAACTGGCTCTTTACCTTGCAGGCTACAAGTCAGTGAATCAATAATCTATTTCGATTAACTCGTGGAGGATTGAGATTTCCTCTTGCATATGGTTCTTTTCAAGAATAAATTAAACTAAAACACTTTATGTGTCATGTTTTTACATTAGATTTCGCTAAACAGGTAACCGAATGTTATGTTTGAAGTATGAGGAACCGAAAAAAATAATTATAATATATAATGCAGTGCTAGAGGTTCTGTTAGTCGTAGAAGAAATTCTCTTATAAAGTTAAAATAGCACTGGTAGTTGCTGTCCTTAAATCACTAATGTGTCGAATGTGCCACATTGAATTGGCAATAAATAAGACACAAGTCATATGAAGACATGTTTGACATAACTCATAATATTTAATGCGATAATTACAATAATAATACAATAAAAAGAGTGTGAAATGTATAATTATGATTAACGAGATTATTTTATTGTAGAAATGACAGGCGACTTCATTCAAACTAATGTTCCTTAGCATTAAAAGTACACCATACCAATATAGCACTAAAGGTTGTTTTTTCTACGTTTTTTTTTTGCACGATCGATGTTAGAAAGTTTGTAATGGTTGTTTTGTGGCGAAATATTGATGAGCAATGCTGACAGTCAGCATAATGTCCACTTGTATTTAAACTTACATTCTCCCATTAAGCTATAAAATATAAACACAGCTTCATAACTTATCATTCAACCAGACAGCAGGGTTGTGATTTACCTATCTAACGTTCCTATTTTCTATCGGTGAGATATAAATCACGATAATTTACAGCATCAATCAAACCAATGTTTTAAATTTATGAGCCTAAGGTGTTAAGGACATAGTAATTCATTATTCTTTTTAATTGTAAAAACGTGCTATGAAATGAAGAATAAAATGTATCAAAAGTAGTTCATGTTTTGAAAAAAACAACAACTAACTTACCATTCTTGAATGCTGAATAAAATTGCACTTTTTGCATGTTCTTTACAATTGTGTTCCACATAAAGCGCATAGTGGAAACTGTTTATAACAGCCTACCAAACATTGATATGTTTCAAAAAGTGTATCTGTTCTAGATGAAGTTTTATTTGCAATACCAATAAAATGACACGAAATTCTGAAAGTACAGCATTGTCATAAAGTAGCATCCTTCTTTTGAAGTTGTGAAAATTTTAGCTTCATTTGTGTAGTCATTACTTGGATGCAAACTATATAATTATGCATTACCGAATAAAATAAGCACCGTGTAAGGCGCATGTGTGCACAAAAACGGGTGTTGGCCAATTATCCAATATTATGACAAAGTTTGGGGGTGGTACATAGTACAGTAGCACAGTTACTTTCACAATCCAACTATTACTGTTAGTTACTATAGTATAATTTCTTTAATCAGAATTGCGTTTGATTGTTCCTATCTTCGGAAGCGCTCGGTGCTAATGAAAAATCTACGATTTATTCGAAAGTAGTAAATTTTCTCCTAGTACAAACTTAATCGTAATTAGTTAGCCGAATTCTACGCAAGATTGAGTTATGCTGTCTGTATGAAAACCAATATATAACGATTTTTGCAAAAAACTGCTTTCAACAATATTTTGGGTGCATGGTTTATTATTCGCGAATTTTGTCTATTGTCAATTGTACTCCGGCTGTTAAGCCATCAGTGCGTCCGTTTGTCCGATATTTCTAGTTATTGCGTTTTCAACATAAAAAGACTGAATTCGTAGTTCTAATCAGTGGCTGAATGGTATTGTCTGGGCCACAGCTTCCTATTCAGAGTTTACATTTATAATATCTAGCAACGGATGGCATACGAATACCTGTAGATACACGACAACGTAATGTCTCTGCATTGCATTTATAATTATTTTTAATTTTTATAACATTAGGCTTTTTGAATGCCCCATGGTCAAACGAGAAGAAGTTATTTTAAAACAATCCAATAAAGAATGCAAAATGTAATATCTATTGTGTGTTTCAACCAAATAGAGTTATCATGGCACTTCTACATCGTACGTCGCTGCCGTCAAGCTTGACAATTATGCGACGGGTGGTGAGAAGAAAAAATAAGAATGAGAAAATAGTAAAGTGAGAAATTTGACAGTATATTTGTCAGATCAAGTAGAAATCGACATACTTTATCGATGAACCATCGCTATCTGACAAAACATTAAATGTAGCTATCAAATCACTTAGACTCGTTTAGTATGCCATTGTGGTATTAATTTCTCACATCATCTCTTTGCAGGTAAACAACAATTAAATGAACAATTTTGAACATGTTGCGGTCTATAGATGGCCATGCATATTGACATTATATAAATATGTTCAAATTAATCAACCGCTTCTTAATCGATTGGCGGATTTGTCTCAAACTTTGACAACTGAATGACATCCGGTGATTATAAATAACGTTATTCGGGTGCGGCCAGTTTCTGTAGAATTGTGGGTGTTTGTCTGTTTACCACTATATGATTCATAGTCCCCGCGTGTAAACCCAACTTCTCTACAAATATTTGGCGGATGTCGCTTAAGATGTTAAAGCTGAAGAAACTCCAATTGAAGGAGATAGTAAATAATTACATGTTGGCTGCGACGAATTGTTGGCAGAATGTTGGTCACTTTTCATTGTTTCTACTATATAATATATTTTAAACTTGCATTGTTTTTGCAACTCTTCTCTAATTACATGTAATGAGTTTGCTAAAAAGTAAAAGCAAAAATATCATGATGATAAGATTATCAAAAAGGAAGAATTGTTGCAGTGTGTACAGTCTCCTCTAACGTGTGTCGGGGTAGGGGATGGGGGGCATTCGAGTGTGTGAATTATCTAGTTTCAATATGCTAAGCTTGGGTTTGGGAATTTTTGTTCTATTGTTTCAAGTAGTTACACAAAGTTGTGTTCAAATATGCCACGCTTTGGTTCGGGGTTCATTCTTTCATCGTCAACGATTTTTTTCCAACCCAATTTAGTTTTTTGACTCTATGACGTAGAGTGTCACATAAAGCATCAACGTGCTATGTAACCTCCAACTACCAATACTTAAGTGTGACCTCACTGCGAACATTATTAATTTGGAAAACATGTGCGCACAGTCTTAATTTAGAATCATGGTCTTGATCTTTTGCGAATTTTAATTACGTTACCGGTAGGTACGGACATATTTTATTGATAATGAACGAATGCGTAATCTTGAACCCGATTATAATGGCGATTATCAGAATAGATATGTTTGAAATATTACATTTGTTACGGAACAATAACCCATTGCAAAATATTAACAAATGTTTGAATACTGGTTTAAAGGTTTTATGACTTCCAAGTAAGTAATTATTTGTATACGCAACAGGATACGTCATCAATGCATTCGAAAGTTATGGTAAGCCATATGAGTGATTAAACGTATTAAATATCGAATGATTGGTGAGCGTCATAAGTATTGACAAATGTTTGAATAATGATTTAAATGGTTTGTGACTTTAAAGTACCGATACGTAATTATTTTATATGCAATAGGATGCGTCATCAATTCATACGAAATTTATGTTAAGCCATATTCATGATTTAACGTATTACATTTCGGATGATTGGTGAGCGTTTTATAGATATTTTTCTCTGTTTCGCTATATATCGGTGAGTAAACAACGATTGTGAGATCTGAGGCGTTGATCTGATGACAAAAGTTATTTACTTCAAACAAGATTTGATAAATTATAAAATTTGATTTTGAAGGAAATGTTTATACATGTCGTTAAAGAATAATTATTTGTTCTGGAATAATATTTAATTGTGCGATCACATCTGCGTGTAATCATCTTTATGTTATTCGTTACAATAATTATACATTTTAGAGTGTCTTTCCACTACCCTATGGCGGCCAATGACACTAAGCTTGCGTCGGTCGTTACTTTAGAAGCATAAATTGCATGTCCGTGCGTGTAAATGACAAGAACATATATTCAGTATTTTGTTCATTTAAACAAATTCGTATTGCATGTTTATATTTCACGTAATGGACTTGTTATTAAGCTTGAGTTGGCTTTGAGGTGTATTAACCAACACCATTACGAAACCACTGAGCATCTTGAAAAAAGAGCTTCAAGAGCAATTACAAATACAATGTATTTGCATTTCTGAAGCTAAATGCATCAGGCTGAAAGACATCGGAGTTGAAATCATTAGGGGATAAACAGTTCCGTTTGCTTAAGAAGTACGCATTCAAATATGAGTCAACACTCCACCAAAACATCCCTAAAGTTGGTACACCCAAACCTTAGCCGTACACACTCGGCTACAGCTACAAAGGGGATTGTCTAGTCCCATAATGTCCAACAGCAAAGTTTCCTGGACTTTGGGAAATTCCATCGATCGCCTTCAACGACTACCGTAAAATGTCCCCATGTGCCTACATAGATGGGTGTATGTTTAATCCACCTACATCCAAGAATACGGAAGACTTTCTTTTGGGACTACCTACAGCACAACTGAAAGTCTGACCGGGCTCCGTTTGGAGTTCATCTTCGTAAGGTTTGGTTCAGCCATCCGGAAAACATCGAAAACCTAAAGCGCCTTACCTAATTTATTGAAAAAAAACTGGTAGAACTGAAGGACGTGTATTTGGTTAGCGCAGAAGACGTGATAACCTGGATGGAAAATCCGAAAGCACTGAAAGATTTATCAAAAACTGTTCCATGTGATTGTGAATGAAACAAGTTGAGATGAACATTGAATGGAATTCAACTAAGCCGATGTTGAGTTTCGGGCTGTCTTTGGGAGCGACTCTCAGTGGTTGTGGTTCTTAATTTATTATGCATTGTTGTACATGTACAGAAGATATTATGATTGACTTTATAAAACATGAAAGAACATGTCGAAAGCGCACAATGTGTTTGTATCAGTATCATTGTTATCGTATTTTGAACATGTTAAAAACTAATAATTATATTAGCATCTAAATTATTAGTTTTATGCAGATCAACTGTTGATTGGATTGACTTGTATTTTACGTTTATGTTTTTGGATAAATAACGTATGACTTCCAAAAGGCAATTACAAGACAAACGACTCTCAGGAGGACAGGAATTGGTTGCCCATGTTGACACTGAATATGTACATCAAAATAAATGTAAAAAAATTCAGGTAACTGTTTATTACCCGTTGAGTTCGAATTTCGCTGCCTGGTGTCATACAAACTTATTCGATTGAATTATGTTGTTTTTTTATTATTTTATATTCACCCGAAGAAACTACACAAACAACATTTTACCACTAAATTTTTAAAATGAAGTATAAGGCTATTATGGAACTATTAAGTTTGACATTGATAGAGTTGCATTTTACATTGCATTATATGCAGTTGATTTATTCAACTAGTCAGACATAATTTCTTATTAATGTAAATGTAATTAGTAAATTGTTCAAAGTTCAAAACTAACGTCATCGAAATATATGAAGGATCTTTTATATCTCATTGTGACTCAAACATGACATTTGTTTGACATAAATGTTGAACACGTAGTTTCAGTTTCATATTTTATTTAAGTGACACATAGTACATACACATAATAACTATTATATACAGTTTTAAATCGAAATAAAACAATGAAATGTTAAGTATATTGAATCATGAAATATTTCGATGTTTGCAGTACTACCCAGCCATGCAAATGGCTAACGAGTCACTAATCAAACATGGATAAGTGTAGCCGTCTTATGCCTACAAAATAGCAAATAGTAAAATAATCGATAAAATGATATAGAGTACAGCATTTATGAATGTCATGTACAATTTTGTTAAATAACCACAACAAATTCATATCGTCACACATAGTATGCTTATTCGAGCTATACATATAACAGTATCTTTTTAGTTTTTTTAAACAAAAGAGAAGATAAACGACAAGTAGTAATTCAACAGCCCATACTTAAAGATGCCTTGCTTTTGAATTCCAACCAGTTTGCCTACAATACATTCTTTGTAGACAAAAATGAAATGAGATAAGGAAATGCAAGTCAGCCTTTTGTAATGTATTTCGACATTTGCACTTCTCCATTTTATTGCCATTGTGGATCCACGGCGTTCTAAAAATTATTTTAATTATGTCTTGAAATTTAAAGTCGGTGATAGGCGTTTGTAAATCACTTCTATTACTGTCTATTAATATTCAGAAAAATCGTATTTCACGATCAATGATTATATTTATACATGTAGCACAAATATAACTTACTTAGTTGAGTATTACTGTGACTTTCTTAAGTTCTGAGGTAATAAGAATCTTAGTTTGAAATGCCAGCTATGATCAATGAAATTGAATATAATTGTGCACATACTTCTAATCGTATGTCTTGCAAGTAAATATGTATATACTAGATGTGCAGTTGCAATATTAGATGCAATTATTTATTTCCTTCATTACTTACCATGATAACCAGTTCATAACACTATCGTCCAACTTCTTTCTTCTACCATTACTTATACTTTGTTTAATGCATATATAATGTAGGCTATGGACTTGTATAAGCTTTACTGCTTAATATATGTCGTGTTGTTGTTGTTGTTGTTGTTGTATACTCATATGTTGATACTAACATATGTTCTTATCGCCATGCAAAAACATATATATATATAACTAAAAGTACTGCACTCAATGTACAATCCGTTACAGGTAATTGATATACTGCGATATATTTGTTTAAATATGACTTTAACTGTAAGATACGTTTGCATGAATACGACATAATATTTGTTATTTCATGGAAAATGCATGTCAATTTAAGCTACACATATACTTAAAAAATAAAACGAAGTTGGGTTCGGAAATGTTAATATTGACATGGTGTAAAATCGTTTGTTTTGAATTGAAGTACGTGACAGTTAAAAAGTGTATTTAATGTCTTCATATCCATCATCATTTATAAGAGTGGACGATTAACAGCCTGGGCAAAACAAACAAACACACAACCATGAATGCAGTGCACAAACTTGTCATTCTTCTTCTTCTTCTTACTAGTATCGTTACTATTATTATGTTAAGATGTGAGACACAATTCAATAAAACATACTATTTATTGTGTTGTGTTTCTGCTGCAATTATTTGTGTCAAAGCTAAATATCCAAATTTGTTTTTCGCATGAAGTGAGTCCGTCACTTTTAATGCTTTTTAGTGTAATAAACTAGTTTGAGGCAATAGCTATTACGACTTAGAGAATTAGCGAATTATGTATTATCAATGTTTGTTAACAGATTACAGCATGTCTGCGTCAGTATCCTGACGACATAAGTCTGAAGTCGCACATTTCAATCATATTCAAATAACCAGGGGACATAAACCAATCACTACGGTAATATAGCTAGGAATGCTTACACGCATTAACCGATTATCATCACCAAAAAATTCATATGGGACGACCGTCCTGCAGACCTCAATGTTAATTATACTGTTGGAGGTTTAAATAATTTTGAGTATATGATCAACTTTTACTTGATGTTCTTGATGTAATGTCGCATTGCACAAGTTCCAAATATGAATCGTCATCATGGCAAGACAAGGTAACTCGTTGAACTGCTTTGTAGCACTTACATGCGTGCCAGATAATACAAAATACTGACAGTTTTTAACGCATCTCGCTTATTAATATTTTCAGCGCAAGTATAAATGTCACATAACATGTCACATTAAAACCAAAACCTTTAAGTAATAAAAATAAGGTCTTATGTAACTTTCATTAGCATCTAAATGGCCGTTGTGATATTGATATTGCATCAATACTGACGTAAATGACGATGCTAACTGACGTGTTGACGTATTAAAAAGTTAAATAGGATAAGAATTGCTGTAATAATAAATTAATTTCATCTTATTACTGTTATAAAGATAGTCAAAATCATGCACATTTTGCTCAACCTTGCACCATGTCTGTATTAAAGACTACAGACTTTCTGATGTACATTAGCCATTTCAGTAGGCACGTTATGTTGATATAGAAGTTGACTAGAAACGAATCATATATATATTAAAACAATCGTTTCATTATGCCAGCTGATTGTGTGTTAATATCAACAGTCTGTTAGAAAATTTCGGATAGCTTGTTCTTCATATAAGATTTGTTTTATTGTCTATTATACTATTTTGCAATGGTTAAAAAAAAGCAAAACATTTTGAGTAATTACTTAAAATGAGCTTATAAAAAAAGCATCATTTAGTTTCTGAAATACGTACCCTTTATATTAGATTGAAATTGTATTCTTAATAGCGTTGCAATANAGTTCTGTATCAAGTTTTTACCATACCTTTAAAAACTCGAATTCTGAGCGATGTTCACTTTAACCTTGAGTATGCTTTTCGATTTGCGAGCTCACGGGTTTGAAAAATTAGTTCATATGTGTGTTTGTAGGCTTTGAACAAACATCGTTAATAAATTAAATTATATTGGTTTTAAGATCTTTCACAAAGATTTGCTTATCACTTATAAGGTTTTAGCGACATGCAATTTTGCATATTATTGCCATCATATTTCAAATAATTGCCATAATATAACAGCAATTATTTCAGTTAGTTGACCCGAAAACTGGCCATAAAATAGTGATACATGCGTCACTTTACCATAATAGGCGTATTACATATAAAAATAAACAGCTAATTACCGACATTAAGTAAACTAATTTTTGCGACACCAATCGTCCAGGTTGATTCGATTTAAGTCTAATGTTTACTCCACAGTGTCGTTCTCCCATTAAGGAATTACTGTAATACTGTTTTTGATATCATGCCAAAGTCTCAGATCTCACAAGTCAGAACTCACAAGTACTAACTCACAAGTAATTACTCACACATCAGAACGAGCTCACAAGTCATAACTCACACATCAGAACTCACAAATCAGAATTCCCAATTAAGAACTCACAAATCAGAACCACAAATCATAACTCACAAATCAGAACTCACAAGTCAGAACCACAAATCATAACTCACAAATCAGAACTCACAATTAAGAACTCAAAAGTCAGAACCACAAATCATAACCCACAAATCAGAACTCACAAATCAGAAGTAAGAAATCGGAACTCACAAATCAGAATTCACGTGTGCGAACGCACATGTCAGAACTCACAAATCAGAAGTAAGAAATCAGAACTCACAAATCAGAATTCACAAATCAAAACTCACAAGTAAGAACTCACAAGTCCAAACTCACAAGTCAAAACTCACAAGTCAGAACTCACAGATCAGAACTCACAAATCAGACCTCACAAATCAGAGCTCACAAGTAAGAACTCTCAAGTAATAACTCACAAATCATAACACACAAATCAGAATTCACAAGTCAGAAAATTCTATATATGTCACAAAGGTGTTTGTTTTATTTGTCGATTAACTACTTATTGGATTAATAACTAACGGTTAGTATTCGTATACGGTACATTGATTTGAAATGTATACATCCAAGACGTGTATGTATTGAAATTTAAGAAAAACAAATGAATGAGGATAGTGATACACTTAAATTTTTTAATTCGTCGTCAAGTCTTAACTGAATAGGATCTTTAACCGGAAATGAATGGCCGAAACAAGCAATCCGCGATGTACATGTAGTAGGAATGTAAAGGCTTGTAGGCAAGTCAATCACAAGTTTATCCGACACACATAGTTTCCTTCTGAAAAATCATTTACCTTTTGTAGTGTTTTAAATGGTACAAATGTGTAACCTATATAGCTTTCTATATTTATATGCTCAAAGTCCTGCATTTTTTCTCAATATACATGACACGTGCGTAGCTAGCTTTTCTACTTTCGGATTCATATTACTGGTTCTCGTATGCAGGTAAACATATCCTGGTCCACCAATGTTGAACAGAGCTATTGTTTTATTTTGCATAACAATCATTTTGAAAACTAAAGATTGTTAACGTGCATAACATTAAAAAGGACTTGTTCAAAGAATTTTGTATTTTTGGAATATGTCATTTAATATCTTTGATAAAAAAATCTGCACTGCCTTAAATTGTCTTACATAATTAAACGCTCTACTATTTTACCAATTTCGAATCACGACTATACATTCATGAACCAGTATTAAAAAAAAATCTTAGTCAGGATTGTTATTTCGCTGATTTAAATATAACGTACACATTATTTCTTGAATCAATGACAATAATCTTGAAATTTAACATTTAACCAAACTGTGACCAAGTCCACTAAATATGAACAAGCACTTCCCAAGGCCGTGCTCTCGGATATTCCATCGCTTCATACTGCTGTCAGACATCGCACAAAGACATATAGGATGTTTCAATAACACACCTGTGGTAATTACAGAGACATGAACATGCTGCTTTTAACCTGCATATTCATGAACATGCTGCTTTTAACCTGCATATTCCGAGTTCCAAAAGGTCATTTTTTATAACTTAAACAGCAAGAGTAATATGGTTCTGTAAGTGACATCACATAATGGCAAAGAAGACATGAGTGAAGTTTTACATGCATATGTGCAGCTGTTGCTGAGATATAAGTGTGTAGGACACGCAACTTGCACACAAATCTTGTTCTCACCTTTAATGAGTACAAAACGGACATTCTCCCGCAGAAATGGGATATATTTCTGCTTAAACTCAAAGACATACGCATGAGTCAGTGATCAAAACTACCAAACACATGTTATCCTTTATTTGCATATCTGTAATAGCACAAAAATGGACATAATTTGGCTATTATGCAGGTCATAGTTCATGGCTTTTGGTTTTCACCTCGCATATAACTTATAAAACACGTCTACTCAAATGTGCTTGGCCTCTTGACAATCGTAGCAATATTTTGTTACTAATAGTAATTGATGTTACATCAGACTGGCCCGTGCCATTCTGCAGGACATTCAACCAATGAAATGGAGCGTTATAGAAACAGATACATGCATGCGGTGTTTGCTGATATTAAAATTAGTTATCCGTTCTCTGCTGTCATATTTCGCGTGTTCCAATCAAATGATCGTTTCTTTAACGACTTTCAAGTAACAGAGTATTTAAAAGAGATGTTGAGTTGATTTGGTCTTACATTGATTTATCAATATTTATGAAGATGAAAACCAGGAAATCTTAACAAGAGCATTACACCGACGCCAACAAACTGGTTATACGTATGGATCAAACTATTCGATGAATAGTCGAGCTAAAAATGTGATAACTGTAAATAATAATAATAAAATAAAACTAATTTATAAAACAAAGTATAACATATACGTGTTCCAGTTATTCTTATGACATCGATGGGTAAAAGTAAAATTGTTGGTTTAAAAAATATTCAAACTTAATAGATAACATGCAATGCAAAGTTTTTTTAAACACTTTTCACTATTAAAAATAATATAAATATATCGTTTTCTTCCAGGTTTGGAACATCAACTGCTGGATCGTGTATCTTATTTTACTGGCTCGCCGCATACCAGTTTGGTAGGAACATTCTCTTTTCGTCTCTTGTCTGACTGTAACGTACGACCTTCTGTTGCGGTAGAAACTCGAACATGTGAACCAGTCTGCAAACATATCACATAAAGAACACCGATCAAAGTACAATACAATAGTAAATTTTCAAATATCAAAGGCCGATGACTTATCGTACCTGAAGGCTTACATATATTTTAACGGCTTCTGATATCGCACACGCGATGTAACCGTTTCAGTATTTTTTCATGAATTAGTTATATTATGTTCGACAATATCGTGAAAATTAAGCTCTATTAAGGACGATAACTTTGTGTTATGATAGATGATAACAGTTTCGTGTAATGAAAGATGATAAAAGCTCCGTGTTATAAAATATGAGAACAGCTCAGTGTTATGATACATGATAACAGCTCCTTGATAGGTATATGATAACAGCTCCGTGTTGTGATAGATGATAACAGTTTCGTGTAATGATAGATGATAACATATTCGTTTAATAATAGATGATAACAGCTCATTGTTATGATAGATGATAACAGCTCCGTGTTATGATAGATGCTAACAGCTCCGTGTTATGATAGATGATACTAGCTCCGTGTTAAGATAGATGATAACAGCGCCGTGTTATGATAGATGATAACAGCTCCGTGTTATGATAGATGATAACAAATCCGTGTTATGATAGATGAAAACAGCTCCGCGTTATAATAGATGATAACAGCTCCGTGTTAATATAGATGATAACAGTTCCGTGTTATGAAAGATGTTAACAGCTTCGTGTTTTTATAGATGATAACAGCTCCGTGTTATGATAGATGATAACAACACCGTGTTATGATATATGTTTACAGCTCCGTGTTATGATAGATGATAACAGCTTCGTGTTTGTATAGATGATAACAGCTCCGTGTAATGATAGATGATAACAGCGCCGTGTTATGATAGATGATAAAAGCTCCGTGTTATGACAGATGATAACAGCTTCGTGTCTTTATAGATGATAACAGCTCCTTGTTTTGATAGATGATAACGGCGCCGTGTTATGATAGATGATAACAGCTCCGTGTTATGATAGATGATAACAGTTTCGTGTTATGAAATATGATAATAGCTCCGTGTTATGATAGATGATAACAGTTTCGTGTTATGATAGATGATAACAGCTCCGTGTTATACAATATGATAACAGCTCCGTGTTATGATAGATGATAACAGTTCTGTGTAATGATAGATGATAACAGCTCCGTGTTGAGATAGATGATAACAGCTGCGTGTTATCATAGATGATAACAGCTCCGTGTTATGATAGATGATAACAGCTCCGTGTTATAATAGAT
This sequence comes from Dreissena rostriformis, assembly GCA_007657795.1. Taxonomy (NCBI): domain Eukaryota; kingdom Metazoa; phylum Mollusca; class Bivalvia; order Myida; family Dreissenidae; genus Dreissena; species Dreissena rostriformis. The sequence continues at coordinate 79,959 of VMBQ01003075.1, forward strand.
GATAACAGCTCCGTGTTATGATAGATATTAACAGCTCCGTTCTATGATGGATGATAACAGCTCCATGTTATGAAAGATGATAACAGCTTCGTGTTTTTATAAATTATAACAACTCGGTGGTATGATAGACGATAATAGCGCCGTGTTATGATATATGATTACAGCTCCGTGTTATGATATATGATAACAGCTCCGTGTTATGATAGATTATAACAGCTCCGTGTTATGATAGATGATAACAACTCCGTGTTATAATATATGATATCAGCTCCGTGTTATGATAGATGATAACAGTTTCGTGTAAAAATAGATAATACCAGTTTCAGGTTAAAATAGATTATAACAGCTCCGTGTTAAGATATATGATCACAGCTCCGTGTTTAGATAGATAATAGCAGCTTCGTGTTAAGATATATGATAACAGCTCCGTGAAATGAAAAATGATAATAGCTCCGTGTTATGAGAGATAATAACAGTTTCGTGTTATGAACGATGAAAACAGTTTTGTGCTATGAAAGATGATAACAGCTCCGTGTTATGATAGATGATAACAGCTCCGTATTGTGATAGATGATAACAGCTCCGTGTTATGATAAATGATAACAGCTTCGTGTAATGATAGATGATAACAGCTTTGTGTTATGATAGATGATTACAGCCTGTATTTTGATACATGATAACAGCTCCGTGTTATCATAGATGATAACAGCTTCGTGTTATGATAGATGATAACAGCTACGTGTTATGATAGATGATAATTGCTCCGTGTTAAGATAGATGATAACAGCTCCGTGTTATGAAAGATGATAACAGCTTTTTGTTATGATAGATGATAACAGCTCCGTGTTAAGATGGATGATAACAGCTTCGTGTTATAATAGATGATAATAGCTCCGTGTTATGATAGATGATAACAGCTCCGTGTAATGGAAGATGATAACAGCTCCGTATTATGATAGATGATAACAGCTTCGTGTTATGATAGATGATAACAGCTCCGTGTTATGATAGATGATAACAGCACCGTGCTATGATAGATGATTACAGCTTCGTGTTATGATAGATGATAACAGTTCCGTGTTATGATAGATGATTACAGCTCCGTGTTATGATAGATGATAACAATTCCAACTTATGATAGATGTTAAAAGCTCCGTGTTATAAAATATGATAACAGCTCCGTGTTACGATACATGATAACAGTTTTGTGTTATGATAGATATTAACAGTTTTGATTTTGTATAGATGATGAAAGCTCCGTGTTATGATAGATGATAACAGTTCTGTTTTATGATATATATTAACAGTTTTGTGTTTTTATAGATGATGACAGCTCCGTGTTATGATATATGATAACAGCGCCGTGTTATGATAGATGATAATAGCTCCGTGTTATGATAGATGATAACAGTTTTGTGTTATGATAGATAATAACAGCTCCTTGTTATAAAATATGATAACATCTCCGTGTTATGATAGATGATAGCAGTTTCGTGTAATGATATATGATAACAGTTTCGTGTTTTTATAGATGATGACAGCTCCGTGTTATGAAAGATGATAACAGCGCCGTGTTATGATAGATGATAACAGCTCCGTGTTAAGATAGATGATAACAGTTTCGTGTTATGAAATATGATAAAAGCTCCGTGTTATGAAAGATGATAACAGCTCCGTGTTATGATAGATGATAACAGCTCCGTGTTATGATAGATGATAACAGCTCCTTGTTATAAAATATGATTACATCTCTGTGTTATGATAGATGATTAGAGTTTCGTGTTATGATAGATGATAACAGCTCCGTGTAATGATAGATGATAACAGCTCCGTGTTATGATAGATGATTACAGCTCCGTGCTATGATAGATGATGACAGCTCCGTGCTATGATAGATGATAACAGCTCCGTGTATTGATAGATGATAACAGCTTCGTCTTTTTAGAAATGATAACAGCTCCGTGTTATGATAGATGATAACCATGTCGTGTTATGCTATATGATAACAGCTCCGTGAGATGATAACACCTCCGTGTTATAAAAGATGATAACAGATTCGTGTTATGATATATGATAACAGTTTCGTGTTAAAATTAATAATACCAGCTTCAGGTTAAGATAGATGATAACAGCTTCTTGTTAAGATATATGATAACAGCTCCGTGTTAAGATAGATGATAGCAGCTTTGTGTTAAGATATATGATAACAGCTCCGTGTTATGAAAAATGATAATAGCTCCGTTTTATTATAGATGTAAACAGTTTCGTGTTATGATAGATGATAACAGCTCCGTGTTATGATAGATATAACAGCTACGTATAATGATAGATGATAACAGCTCCGTGTTATGATATATGATAACAGTTTCGTGTAATGATAGATGATAACAGCTCCGTGTTTTTATAGATGATAACAGCTCCGTGTAATGATAGATGATAACAGCTCCGTGTTATGCTAGATGATTACAGCTCCGTCTTATGATAGATGATGACAACTCCGTGTTATGATAGATGATAACAGCTCCGTCTTATGATAGATGCTTACAACTCTGTGTTATGATAGATGATAACAACTCCCTGTTATGATAGATGATAACAACTCCGTGTAATGATAGATGATTACAGCTCCATGTTATGATAGATGATAACAGCTCCATGTTATGATAGATGATAACAAATACGTGTATGATAGATGATAACGGCTCCGTGTTATGATAGATGAAAATAGCTCCGTGTTATGATAGATGATAACAGCTCCGTGTTATGATAGATGATAACGGTTCCGTGTTATGATATATGATAACAGCTCCGTTTTATAATAGATGATAACTGCTCCGTGTTATGATAGATTATAAAAGCTCCGTGTTATAAAATATGATAATATCTCCATGTTATGATAGATGATAACAGTTTTGTGTTATGATAGATAATAACAGCTCCGTGTTATAAAATATGATAACAGATCCGTGTTTTGATAGATGATAAGACTTTCGTTTTATGATAGATGATAACAGTTCGTGTTATAAAATATGATAACAATTCCGTGTTTTGGTAGATGATAACACTTTGTTTTATGATTGATGATTCGATGTGCTCACTTGTCGTCCTCGACAGCTGGAATCCTTTCTTTCACCCAGGTCAGGAACTGGTCGAGGAAATTGTAGCAGACCTCCGCCGACCACTCCTGTAAGTATTTATAGAGGCATTGATCGGTATACGGTTAGCCTCGTTTATGTTTCTTTTGAAAAAAAATACACGTCTGTGATTATTACATGAATAAGATCGTAAACAACCCGAGCTAATTTCACGTGCTTTGTTTTGGTGATATATCAGCCTATCCGTCCTCACGGGCTAAGTCAGCACGACACTTTCTGTCTACACAAGAGTTATGGTATCCACAGACATTTTTTTTTAAATATCAAAACAGTCTAACAATCATCAATACAAAAAGGGATGTTGTTTTTTTGCCTTTGACCTTGAAGGATGACCTTGACCTTTCACCACTCAAAATGTGCAGCTCAATGAGATACACATGCATGCCAAATATCAAGTTGCTATGATCAATATTGCAAAAAAATCCACATTTTTCGAAACCTAAACGCAAAACCTAAACGCAAAGTGTGACGGAATTTCAGACGGACGGACAGTGCGATTACTATATGCCCACCTTCGGGGGCATAAAAAACACTATCAAATTCTACAAATTTTACCCTTGCGCTGTCTGGCATGTCCTTTGTGGGCATGCGCTTGAGTTGGGTGACTATCCCCGAGTCGTCTCTATAGCAACCGATGACGTCAGAAACAGCACCTAGCTGACTTTGTGCCCACCACTTCAGAAGTTTGTGTCTGTTATAAACAATAGGGTACGAATCTCAATAATAATACAGTATTATTGCTATTAAAACGTATGATATATGTTGAGGTCTAAAACAGGAAAATATATACAGACTAAATAATTTGATGGTAGTCTTTAGACTCTTATCATAACATCACAACGCCAAATTCTATATACCAACCAGAACCCATTTTGACTTACGGTGGTCTAGTACTAGTATTTCGTACATGTCCGTTTATTAAACATATGTGCTAATCAATAAGATTGTTTTGATTTGTACTTGAACTTTTGTACCTTTCCCATTCAACATAATATTATATATTGAATCACAAGACAAACATAACTCACTGAATAATTTTTATTATTATCATTATGAATTTAATTATTTATATTTTTTTTTTTTTTTTTTTTTTTTTTTTTTTATTTTT
>VMBQ01003075.1:84814-102650 GCA_007657795.1 Dreissena rostriformis
AGATATGCCAGTATATTATAACATATGGCAAAGAAAGAAAAGGTACGCACAGGGTGGGCTTTTAGAGTTGCGAAGTATATGATAACATATGGTCAAGAAGGAAAAGGTACGGACAGGGTGGGCTTTTAAGTGTGCCAAGAAGGAAAAGGTATGCACAGGGTGGGCTTTTAGATATGCCAGTTTATTATAACATATGGCAAAAAAAGAAAAGGTATGCACAGGGTGGGCTTTTAGATATGCCAGTATATTATAACATATGGCAAAGAAAGAAAAGGTACGCACAGGGTGGGCTTTTAGAGTTGCGAAGTATATGATAACATATGGTCAAGAAGGAAAAGGTACGGACAGGGTGGGCTTTTAAGTGTGCCAAGAAGGAAAAGGTATGCACAGGGTGGGCTTTTAGATATGCCAGTTTATTATAACATATGGCAAAAAAAGAAAAGGTATGCACAGGGTGGGCTTTTAGATATGCCAGTATATTATAACATATGGCAAAGAAAGAAAAGGTACGCACAGGGTGGGCTTTTAGAGTTGCGAAGTATATGATAACATATGGTCAAGAAGGAAAAGGTACGGACAGGGTGGGCTTTTAAGTGTGCCAAGAAGGAAAAGGTATGCACAGGGTGGGCTTTTAGATATGCCAGTTTATTATAACATATGGCAAAAAAAGAAAAGGTATGCACAGGGTGGGCTTTTAGATATGCCAGTATATTATAACATATGGCAAAGAAAGAAAAGGTACGCACAGGGTGGGCTTTTAGAGTTGCCAAGTATATGATAACATAGGGTCCAGAAGGAAAAGATACACTCGTGGTTGTTTTTTGAGGTGTGCCAAGTATTCTATTACATATGGCCAAGAAGGAAAAGGTATGCTCAGGGTTGGCTTTTACACGTGCCATGCAGGAAAAGGTATGCTGAGGGATGGCTTTAAGGTGTGACAAGTATATTGTAACATATGGCCAAGAAGGAAAAGGTACGCTCAAGGTTGTCCTTTAGATGTGCCAAGAAGGAACATGTACACTGAGGGTGGGCCTTTAGATGTGCCAAGAATATTGTAACATATGGCTACGAATGATAAGGTACGCTCAAGGTTGTCTTTCAGATGTGCCAAAAATAAAAAAAGTATGCTGAGGGTGGGCCTTTAGATGTGCCAATAGGGAAAAGGTACACATAGGGTGGGCCTTTAGATGTGCCAATAGGGAAAAGGTACAGGTAGGGTGGGCTTTTAGGTGTGCCTAGTATAAAGGATGTGGTCTGGGAAAACTGGTCTTAATGCATGTGCTTAAAGTGTAATCTGCAAAGACTAATCTGGGATGAATCTTTAAGCACATGTATTAAGCTCTGTTTTTCCAGAACGAGGCTCATATTATAACATATGGCCAAGTATGGAGAAGTATAAGTATACTCAAGGTTTAGGTTAAGAAGTGACTCGTTAACATTAAATTCACCTTGTAGCTAACATATACAACTTAAATCATTCAATATTGAAATGATTTGAGTCTCGCACAATTCACATGAATCCCACACCAAGAATCCAGGGCTTACATCAGTGACAAGGCTTATTTTTATATATGTGTGTGTTATGTACTCCACAGGAAGCTGGCTCTTCCAACCTGAATGCCAGCTCTTCAAGCACTGGGGCGGGGCTGTCTATGTCAGACCGAGTCAACTTTGAGACACCTGAAAGTGGTAAAAACAAAGGTGGTGGTCTATATTACTAACATTTTAACAACTATAATGGGTCACAGGATATTTCACCTTGATTTTATAGTAACTTTATGACATTGAACGATTGTTATTTATTTTTAAAACATGGGGTTGATATAATGGTATTCTTTGAGATTCTGTAAAATCATATATATTCAACAGCATGGTTAAAAAAATACTATTTTTGGACTTGTACATTCATTGATTTCTGATTTTGTTAAAAAAGGGAATTTGCGTGGGTCATTTTACGATGTGTTTGTGTTACATGTGTGGATCGGTCTACCCACATGTTCCACAAATAATAATGATTTTACAGTACATGTATATGATTATATTTCTAATGCTACAAGATATTCTTTGAATTTTGTATGGATTAAACATGGATAATAAGTACATCAGTTTTCTAACATTCTTACATTTTGTTTAACCCTTTGAGCGCTGGAACCGGATTTTGAAGGCCTTTGCAAACAGTTTGGATCCAAATGAGACGCCACAGAACGTGGCGTCTAATCAGGATCCAAACTGTTTGCTATTCTGATAGTGGTCTTAGAAAAAAATTCGAAGAAAATTCTAATTTTAGAAATTCAGCAGACGACATTTTAGCAGACGACAAATTTCCCAGCATGCAAAGGGTTAACAAAGTCTTCTAAGTTTTACCTGGTGCATTGATTTGGTTAAGTACATTAAACGAAAATAGAATCTTTGTGTAGCAAAGTAGCATCTTTGAATAGTAGAACAGTTTTCTTTTCTTGTTTATTTGATATTTAACTTCATTGCAAATAACAATGCACAATTGACAAAATGGGATTATATTTCAGCTATATATTTTTAACTACCATATAAAGTCTCATGTATATATTAATGTGTGTATTAGCTGAATATGAACACATGCTGTAAGCGCATTCAGTCAAAAGGTTATTGAAGTGGTCCTAACAATATTAAACTAAGATTACTAACTCCTTTGAATTCGTATCTGGATACAAGTGGTAGTTTAAAAGCAGGTAGAGGTACTGATACCAGGGTGCAGGATAAACAGGGTTTTCAGGGGTTTACACACGGCTGGACAGAATGTAAACACACTGTTACAAACTCTATTTTTGCAAATATCTCAAGTTATTGAAATACATTTGCAAAAATCTTTAGTGCTTAAAAGACAGTTTTTCTTGCAGTGTGTGCCGATATCTTAAGATTTAAGAATAAATCCTTGAATACGTTTGAAATCGGTAACAAAATTTCATGATGCGTGAAAAATAACAGTGAACATGAATGCTGTGCACTTCAATTTTTTTACCAAGAACACAGGCCTATTAAATAAAGTAATTCTAATGTTTTTTCACATTGCCATAAGCTGCATAAAAAACTCTTTTATACACTAGTTGAAATTCTTAAGAAAAAATGTTTTAAAAAGTTATTTGAAAAAAAGGACCACTTGTCCGTTTGTTACTTCCATTAACATTTAATTGTGAACCCCACAAAGTCATGTGATCCTGCATCCTGGATATGATACTCCCACTATCACTGTGTCAGGATTGGGCTGTATATGAATCACTTTGTCAGTCTGTTCCGACACTTGATCTGCTCTTTGACTTCACTGTGCATAACACATTTGGAAATAACTTTCCAGTAGATTGTGAAGTTGTATTATTTGTCATGCCTTTTTCTAACAACAAAAGCAGTGATAAATTTTAATGATTATTTTCAAAAAGCATTTATTTTTACAAAATGATTAATTCAGAATGTCACATCATCTCCATATCCAGCTTTAAATGTTAAACCTTAGCAAATATTATGTAAAACACTTTAATTCTCAACTTTATAGTATTTATAAGCAATATAAAAACATCTAAAATTTCTAATTTTAGTCAGAAAGATACAATCTTCATTTTGTTCTCAATCCAAGGGGCCCCATCCCCGTTCCCATTGTGGTGAAAAAGAAACACTGTGAGCCTTGTTCTGGGAAAACTGTGCTTAATGCATATGCGTAATGTGTCATCCCAGATTAGCCTGTGCAGTTCACACAGGCTAATCAGGGACGACACTTTCCGGCTTAAGTTGATTATAGGTTAGAAGAGATTTCCTTGTAACGAAAAATCCAATTAAAGCGGAAAGTGTCGTTCCTGAATAGCCTGTGCGACTGCACAGGCTAATTTGGGACAACACTTTATGCACATGCATTTAGCCCAGTTTTCCCAAAACGAGGCTTACTGTAAATCCCTTGCAGCAATATCTGCTGTTCTCTATAGCAGGTCTGGCCCGAGGCAAGTCCATGCGTACGAAGGTGACCCAGTACTCTACGCCCATGGAGTCCATACAGGCAGAAGTGAGAGACATGCTGGAAGAGTTTGATGCAGACGATATTCCGTAAGTACTCATTCTGCAATTTTCCAATGAAAGGGACTTGCTTACAGATTTTCGTATTTTTGAAAAATATCATTAAATATTTTTACTAACATATCTATAATGTTTTGAATGCTCTTAACTAATTACAATAGCCAGAAGAAAAAAAGGAGGAAAAAATAATATTTTCTCCGGGATTCAAACCAGGGCCAACTGGAAGCAAAATCCAATATGCCTGCACTGCACCAGGCATGCCTGATCGAATCGCAGCAATATAATAATCACAATATTGGTAGTACATGTACATTTTTTTTCCAAATTATTGAGGAAAATTATTACAAACATTTTATAATTTTACCAATTTCAAATAAAGAGGTATGGCCCTTTTTTACTTGTATCTCCAATAACATATGAGCCAAAGAGGTCAAATGTTTCAAATTTTGATTAAATATGCATTATTTTGTTAGGATTTTACCATACATCAAGGTTCTCAATCATCTGGGGCTAACCCTAGAGGCAAGGTCAAGGTCACACATTGAGATCAAAGATCACAAATGTGATGACTTATTCAAAATATAGCCATTACTTCATTATGCATTAAGGTATTCTGTAATAACTTTCTACCAGTGTTCTCCTTTATCTTGCAGTGTGTCACCCACTGAGGTCAAATGTTACATTTTTGTTTTTAAATATGCATTATTTTGTTAGGATTCTACCATACATCGAAAGGATTTGCACCCATCCATAAACAAAATGTATTTGGTAGCGGATATCAATTCAACAATTTTTCTTGTTTTCTTAATATGTAAGGCAAGCAATGTCAGAGCTATAACACTTCTTTACTCCCCACAGGCCTAGTGGTATACCCGCAAAGAACGCGCGAGGTGAGAGACTGCTTCTGTACCTGGGGGGGATAGACATCCTACAGTGCTATGATATGCCCTTTCTGTCCACAGGCCTGGTGGTATACCCGCTAAGAACGCTCAAGGTGAGAGACTGCTACTGTACCTGGGGGTGATAGACATCCTGCAGTGCTATAATATGCTCTTTCTGTCCACAGGCCTGGTGGTATACCCGCTGAGAACGCTCGAGGTGAGAGACTGCTACTGTACCTGAGGGTGATAGACATCCTGCAGTGCTATAATATCCCCTTTCTGTCCACAGACCTGGTGGTATACCCGCTAAGAACGCTCGAGGTGAGAGACTTCTACTGTACCTGGGGGTGATAGACATCCTGCAGTGCTATCGGTTCAGGAAGAAGTTTGAGCACACCTTCAAGTCCATGATCACTGATGGGGTGAGTAGTGCAGGGTACGATTGAGCCTAAAATTTGGCTTAACGGAAGTGCGTAAAGTGTCGTCCCAGATTAGTGTGTGCCGTCTGCACAGGCTCGTCAGGGATGACACTTTCCCCTTTTATGGTATTTTTTGTTTAAAGGAAGCCTCTTGAAAATCCAGTTTAGACGGAAAGTGTTGTCCCTGATTAGCCTTTTGCCATTTTAGACCACACAGGCTAGTGTGTGATGATACTTTACGCACATGAATTCTGGTTTTGCCAGGGGGAGGCTCATTTTATTAAATGAGTTAATGAATTGTTAGAGTAAGTGAGCCTTTATTACATCATGGGATTGATCACGCATGGATACGTTAGCCAAATGAAAATGCTCCAAAAGCTGGCTTTAATATGTCTAAAATGAGATTGTTAAATACTTGACAAACAAGATAAAGCATGTGATAAGAAATATTTGTAATTGTGGTATAACACGGAAAACAAGGCAAAGCATTTCATAAACAATGTTTGAAAACTTGAACTTTCATATTTTGTTATTATATAAGCCCTGTTGATTTAGTTGATTTATTTAGAACACGAACAGAATTTTATAGGGAAAACGTGCAACTTACTGTGAAACCATTTATTTTCATCAGCATGAAATTTCGTTATTTTTTAAAAAATGACTTTTTCGTCAGCACTTAAATTCGTCAATTTCTGATTTTGAAGAAGAAAAAAAAATGTCGGTCATTTTCCGATTTGTTTGTAATACTTGTCCGCTATAAATCTTGATTGCGATAAATCGTCGTGGGGAGAGGTCGGTAACTTGGGAGACACTTGCAGGTGGTGGGACCTGTTTATCACATGCCAATTAACTGGTCTTTTGTTATCAGGTGATAGTAACAGGCCCTTATTTTTGTATACCAATAACTAGTTCATTGATATGATTAGTGGATTATTGGACTGAATAACCGTTAGCGACTACCAGTAATGCGGTTACTATCAATATGCTATCGATCTTTTGGATCATTGACACCTTTGACAAGTTTAACAAGGCATGTTTCATTTAAATATTGTCTGCTAAAATTCAGTTACAGTCAAAGAGAAATTAAATTAGTAATCCAGACTATTAAGTTACATGCACAAGCAGGGTAATTGTTAACATAAATTCACTTTGGTTTTCGCCAGGTTTTCAGAAAATCCCCCGGAAGCACGTTTTTTGCATGACTGCGTATGACGCAATAAAACGTTGCTTTGTACCGTATTGCATTCAATCTTAATTTAAATTCACTAGTCCATAAATGGCCAGATTTAAAAAAAATTGATGTTGAAATCAAATTGGATTATCGGATATATGTGCACATTAGAAAAACGGTATGTAATCAGTTATCGATACACATTTACTTCTTTCAATTTCGTTTATCGTATTTGATCTGTCGCGTGTTGGCTCCACGTTCACACCCCTAATAAAAAAACACACAATGGGTAATAAAGTTGTTAACAATTAGCGCTAATCATCACTGTTGTACCTTAAAGAAGTCAACGCATTTGATACAGCTTTACTGCATTTGCGTTTAACAGGAAATGTCACGTGTCAGTTAAGTACACTGTATAATGTACACCCCTTTGTTTCAAAACCAGATGTATCTTGAAACAGACGCAGTATGCATGCGTGGATAACGTTGGATTTTAATGTCTCATGTCAATGGTAATTCAGTCTTAATTTTGTTTGAACATTTGACATAATTATTTGTTAGGAACTTAAATTCGTCAATCGGTCTACTGACGAAATAGATGAAAACTAATGTTTGACGAATAATAATGGTTTCACAGTAACTCAAATTTGTGTTTATTGTACAGATTAACTTCCCATTTTTGTAAAATCAATATAATTAGTGGGACATTGATTTTTGTTGAAATGATTTTACAGTATTGAACAGTTCCCAGTTATCATGACTTCGTTTTTTTATCCCCTGCCATGGGGAGGGATAAAGAATTGCATTGTCTAGCCGTCATGCCGTCCATCCATTTTTGAGTCTTGTTCTGAGAAAACTGGGCAAAATGCTTGTGCGTAAAGTGTCATTCCAGATTAGCCTGTGCAGTCCGCACAGGCTAATCCGGGACGACATTTTTCGCCTAAATTGGATTTTTGCTAAGAAGAAACATCATTTAAACGAAAAATTCCATAATAGCGGAAATTGTCGTCCCTGATTAGCCGTGCGGACTGCACAGGCTAATCTGGGATGACAATTTACGCTCAAGCATTTTGCCCAGTTTTCTCAGAACACGCCACATTTATTTTATTTTATTTGCTAGGGATATCAAATCAATGAATTTGCTTGTTTTATTTGTTGTCTTCACGAGGTTCTCTTTACTTTTAGGACACAGTCTCTGTGACCAACCCAAGCTTCTATTCAGAGAGATTTCAGAAATTCTGTATTAACACTGTGTTCAAAAAGGCACCATCTCGTAAGTATCTTATGCAGGGCTGGTCTGTCATCATTGATTTCTTTTACAGACATAATGGGCCACATTCTGGGAAAACTGGGCTAAATGCATGTGCATAAAGTGTAATCCCGGATAAGCCTGTGCAGTCTGCACAGGCTTATCAGGGTAAACATTTTCTGTCAAGACTGGATTTGAGTTTAGAATAGACTTCCTTTAAATGAGAAATTGCGTTAAAGTGGAACTGGTCATCCCTGATTAGCCTGAGATGTCTGCACAGGCTAATCTGGAACAACACTTAACGCACATGAATTAAGTCAAGGTTTCCCAGAACACGGCTCATATTTGGTACTTTGACATGACATTGTATTTGTTTAAACATTGTTACAATGTGTCAATATCTTTGTGTAAAAAAATCATTATTCAAATGTCCTTTCAGTAAATACATGTCCTGTTTTAGGAAAAAGACTACTGTATTTTTTTGATAAGTTTACAAGAATGACCATCATTGATATTTTTACTGCCAAATTAAATCATGCTTAACTGTTTTAAATTGTGTGTTATCAAGTATAGATTACTTCAGATTTCAAACAAATTCCATTAATTTTAGCCCAGCCTACAAAGTGGTCAGTTTTTCCAAAAAATATTTTGTGTAAGGATAGAAAACTGAATATATAGGCATAGGAATATAACATGTTTTGACAACATAAGAACTAAAAGCAGATAATATATAATATGTATGGAATGCAATAGAATGTTAGCAAATAAGGCTTGAAAGTTAGCAAGTCATTCAAGAAAAAAATGCACAAGTGCTGAAAATTGGTACGGCATACAGCATAAATATGCATAAAAGTTCAAGCCAATTTTACCTATTTCAGAACTAATGCAGGATGGTAAATGTCTTACACTATTTTGGCCATGTAGAAATCCTCTGTAGGATGGAACACTTATTTGGAATAGGCTCATGAAATAGAGTGAGCCTTGTTATGAGGAAACAGGGCTTTATGCATGTTAGTAAAATGTCATCCAAGATTAGCCTGCCTCCACAGACTAATCAGGGACAACGCTTTCTACTTTCAATGCATTTTTCGTTAAGTAGAGACATTCTTTAAACAAACAATTCCATAAAAGTGTAAAGTGTCGTCCCTGATCAGCCTGTGCTGACTGCACAGGCTACTAATCAGGTAGGACACTTTACGCACATGCATCTAGCCCATTTTTCCCACAGCCTGGCTAGAATCATAAAAAACACTCTAGAGACATTGACACTGGATATTCCTGGAGACTCATGCAATAAAATGTGTCGTGTTCTGAGAAAACTGGGCATAATGCGTGTTTGTTAATTGTCATCCCAGATTAGCCTGTGCGGACTGCAGGGACGACAATTTCCACCTAAACTGGATTTTCGCGTAGAAGAGACATCATTTAAACGAAAAATTCCATAAAAGTGTAAATTGTCATCCCCGATTAGCCTGTGCGGACTGCACAGGCTAATCTGGGATGACAATTTACGCACATGCTTTATGCCCAGTTTTCTCAGAACACGACTGAAATGATTAAGAGGATTAAATTGGAAATTTTCGCTAAAGACTGTTACAAGCTATATGATCAGGCAATATCCAGTGCTCAAGTCCCTACAGTGACCGTGCTGTGAATTAACATATGAAGTCTCATGCTCTTGTGAAGTGATTAACACTAAAACCACAGAGTGTGCCAAACACAGCATTCTGATAACTAGTTCAGCTTTGATAAATGTAGGCACACAATAAGACTGACATTCATTGATTTATTTTAAGTTATAAGTGATAATATTTTCTTTATCATATAATTGTACTTGTTTGAAAACTTAAAACAGATTTTGTACATGTGTGTGTTTAACACCAATTTAAATTAAATGTAATATTTAAATATTTTATACCCTCCAAAATGCAACAAATATTGCTATTTTGTCAAAATGTTTGACAGATAATAATGTTTTTTGAAAATTTTAGTTTATTTTTCTAGAAAGATTTTAGTAGACTTTCAGAAAATCACCTTATCTGAATCTAATTTAAATAAAAGACCTTATACAGCATAAGTTGATTTCCAAATCAAAACTTAATTATTCAGTTTGTTTAACAATGTACCTCGATATAGTCATAACATTTTTATGCCCTCGGTAGGGTGGCATATAGCAGTTGAACTGTCCGTCTGTCTGTCTGTCTGTCCGTCCGTCCGTCCGAAAACTTTAACATTGGTCATAACTTTTGCATTATTGAAGATAGCAACTTCATATTTGGCATACATGTGTATCTCATGGAGCTGCACATTTTGAGTGGTGAAAGGTCAAGGTCACCCTTCAAGGTCAAAGGTAAAAAAAATAAAAAAATAAAAAATTCAAAGGGGCGCATTAGGGGGAATTGTGTTTCTGAAAAACACATCTCTTTTTTTTTTGTTATTTTAAGATTTTAGTTGTCTGTACTATTTATCCCAGTTCTAAAATGAATTTAAGGTGACAAATTTCAAAATCTAATTAGATAGTTCTCACATGTAGTTTCAGCCTAGTTATTTGGTATTTAATTTACATAGTTTAAGTTCTGTATCCAAACATTCGACAACATTTCATATACAATCGCTACGGAATCCGGATAGTGCCATCTATAATCTCGCCCTTCTTTCATCAAGGGCGACAAACGATTCACAATATTTTGCGCGACAGTCACGGCGACGCACAATATTTTGCTCGACAGTCGCGGCGACGCATGATATTTTGCGCGACAGTCGCGGCGACGCACGATATATTAAACACTTAATATATCGCATAGAAAAGGGCGACGGCTGCGTTCATTAATGGCGACGGTCTTGTTCAAAGGGCGACGGTCGTGTTCAAAGGGCGAGATATCGCATATAAAAGGGCGATGGTCGCGTTCGTAAAGGGGGACAGTCGTGTTCAAAGGGCGAAGGTCGTGTTCAAAGGGCGAGATATCACATATAAAAGGGCGACTGTCGCACAAGGGTGATATTTCGTGTAAAATATATCGTGCGTCGCCGCAACTGTTGCGCAAAATATCATGCGTCGCCGCGACTGTTGGGCAAAATATTGTGTGTCGCCGCAACTGTCACGCAAAATATTGTGTATCATGTGTCATCCTTGATGAAAGAAGGGCGAGATAATAGATGGCACTATCCGGATTCCGTAAATCGCTCTTACCTTAAGCTTTGGAGTTTTCTTTACACTTTGAATGCTACATATTTTATTTAATGCAAAGTCCAGTTGAATGTACCATTTAATAGGAAATTAGGGTCTTAATGTTTTATATTTTATGGATCCTATTGTAATGGTTTAGGCACAAACCAGTACATATTATGTGGAGGGCATTTATGTTGAACTCAGTTATTTCTGTTCATTGCTATTATCATCCCGTGGTTTTGGTAGATTGTGTGACTCCTTGCTAGTTCTATTGGTCTTTTTGATGCCACGAAGGGAGCCATATTGTTACCACACTCTCTGACAGTCCGTCCCTCTGCACTTATAAGTTTCCGCTCTCATACTCAACCAGTTTTCATCTGATTGTCACCAAACTTTCTAAAAAATGTTATTAGCTTAATTTGGAGGCCAAGTTGAATAAACAGCCAAATCTCACCAGATGCTTTTGAGTATTGGCTCTTGAAATTCTCAAAATATGGCTATTCTATTGTTTTTCTCTTGCGCAACCAAGTGGATCCGCCGACTTTTAAAGCCTCACATCGGTTCCGCAAACTTGTTGGTCTAGGTAATCCAGACTGTATTGTCCGCTCCGATGGGTTTATCATAGTCTTTGTGTGCAGTCTGTTACCAGTTTTGTTGAACCAGTCTGACACCCACAGCCAGAATTTCCTCTACTTACACCCACGGTTTGATCTGCTTTGATAAGTGGTCCCGCGTCAAGGTTAATGAAACCCACAGTTTCCTCAACAAGTACTGCTTGATTCTCTGTGATATTGGGTAATTAACAAGCCATGAAGATTTATCAAACCCGCAGTCAGTGTTTATGAAACCCAGTCAGTATTTGTAAAACACACGGTGTGTTTCTGAAACCTTCAACCAGCGGTTAAGGTTTATTTAACCCATTCTGTGTTTATTAAATCCCCGGTCTGTGTTTATGAAACCTGAAACCAGTGTTCTATCAACAGAAATCATTTAATTACCGGTAACCTGCGGTCAAGGTTTATGAAACCGGCAGTGTGAGTTTATGTTGATTTAACATGTTTAACAGACGAAAAATACAGCTACAAGTTTGTTTAAAGCGTGGGTGAATTTTGTCAAGCCTTTTTTAAATAAAATATAATTTGTGGAAGCAACACATAAATTCTGGCACCCACGGCTTTATGCTGAGCTTCAGGTAAACCTTTCAGCCTTGTTCTAGGAAAACTGGGCTTATGCATATGCCTGAAGTGTCATCCCAGATCAGGGACAACTTTTTCCGCCCAATCTAGATTTTCTGTTAGAAGAGACTTACTATACAAGAAAAATTCCATAAAAGTGGAAAGTATCATCTCTGGTTAGCCTTTGTAGACTGCACAGTCTAATCTTGGATAACACTTAACGGACATGCATTTAACCCAGTTTACCCAGAACAAGGCTAAATTCATTAATAGTGTGGTAATAACGTGGTGTTTATATCATGAACAATTTATATAAAAGACAGTGGGAGATAGGGCCGTGGGTGTCAGGCATTGACTGTGTAGTGGCATCTATGTCTTGAATATTCATTGGAACATATCATAGTCGCTTCATGTCTATATACCTTGTAAGTTTGCAGGTATAGTATATACATGATATCTGTAGAATGAAATATTGAAACTATATGAGCCTGGCTCTGGGAAAACGTGGCTTAATGCATGTGCATAAAGTGCTGTTCCAGATTAGCCTGTGCAGATTGTACATGCTAATCAAGGACGACACTTTTCCAATTTGATTGTATTTTTTGTTGAAGGAAGTCTCATCTAAGCAAAAATGCAGTGTAGGCAGAAATTGTCTTCCCTGATTAGCCTGTGCCTGATAAGTGAACTGCACAGGCTAATCTGGGACGACACTTTACACACATGCATTAAGCCCAGTTTTCCCAGAGCGTGGCTCAATTGTATTACTTTATTTAGTGTGTAATTCGAAATTGATCCCCAAACTTCAATTGTTTTAAAAATACAACTACAAAAACTGCATAGATACAACATAGATAACACATAGATAACACATACAAGCAGATACTATTTGTAATAGTTTACTTGAGGAAAACTTTGCTCTGATTAATACCCATGTGTTTTTTTTACAATTCTAGAGAGATTTAGAGATTTTAAGACATTTTTTGTTCTTTGCTTAAAGCACGACAAGTTCTATAATTTATTAATAATAAAATAACCAGCATGAATAATTTTACATTATTTTTTGTATCCTGTAGGCAGGGCCTGGTTAGGTCTCAGTGGGGATCAAGGTACATCCTGATTGACCTCCCTTTAGTGCACACAAATCCTCCATGAACATGCAGTATTGATACTCTGTGTTCACAGAATCATTGCACTGAGTTCAGAGATTCATTCCCTATTTTTGCTGTCCTTCTGCTCCATGTTCATTGAACCATTGAGATCACCTCTGGAAGATTGTTCTGATATTAAAGCATGTAATTTCCCTGGCAAACCGACTCTATACCTTGGAGTGAAAAGAGGCACACATTTAATAAATCTAAAATACTTGCGCTCATTGTTCATGGAATCAACACCTATGAGTTCACATTTGGATGAACACTTTATCTTTTATCTTTTTCCTTATTCTTAACTTATGAATTCCACTTCTTCATGTTAATTGAATCCACTGCTCTGAGTTAATTGAATCCTATTTGCAAATTTGTAATAAAGCCCTCATCTGCTTTGGCATTCAGATCAATAATTATTGTAAAACTGAAAATTGTCATGATATGAGTTCATTCATGAAAATCTTGAATTATTATCCACCATCAATTATTGTAGTCAACAATCCTATTGTTCATTACCAACCCCACATCATTCAAATACTCACATTTCAACTTTGCCTGATGTTCAGAATTTTCAACATTAAATGCACATTGCACCTATGCAATAAAAATACACATTCACTTTATAAGCTCATATAATGCACTCAAGAATAAAATATTTTTTTATCAATATTTAATTTATTATTGAATCTCTATATTCATTAAAAAAGCATCAATAGTCATACTGTTAGCTCACCTGAGCACTTTGTGCTCTTAGCAAACTAGTTACTGTGGTCACCTTATGTCCTGTGTTGTTCATTGTGTATTGTGTGTCGGCAACTTTAAGCTTGTTGCCACTCTAAAGGCCACATTTTTCATCCAATCTTAATGAAACTTGGTAAGATCAGGGTCCAGTGGGGTCATAAAAAAGATCACAAGGTCAAGTCTTCAACAATTGGTGTCCGTGCAGTTGGGTGAGCGCTTTATAATTAGCGTCATCATGTATGTTCCTCTTGTTTTTTGTTGTAAAGTGAAAATAATTAACAAAACAAAAATCATATTTGTAAATATTTTTTTCCCAAAGCGAAAAACTTTCGTCGATGTAAGTTTGCACTAGTAGCGTTGAGTGTGTTCAAGTATTCTGCCATGTTTAAATTATATTCCTTTGTTTGTCTTGAGTTAATTGGAATGCCTTTAGTTTTTTGGTACGACACCATTAATATCTTAATTACTAATTTGCTGGAAAGATGTTTTTGCATATTGTGTGTCACAAATTTGCTACTAAACTTGATGACATCTTTAACTACTCTAAATTTGTTTTCAATTTGTTTATTGTTCTGTAAAGCCGAATAAATCACTATTGTGTTGGTTTTATGATTTTCTTTTTTTGCTATTGTATTTATTAAATCACTGAAAGGTTTTAATGAATGCAATGAACACATTGTTTCAAGATGTTACTTTACATTTATGATATATTGTAACTCCAATACAATGGGGATGACGGGGTCCAAGCCACAAACTTGCCCTATGAACAGACTGCGTTATAAGTTCAGTCCTCATATGTTATATTGTCATATTGTGTTGACACTATGTCATTTCCCAAGTCCTACATATAAACCCCCAGATAAACCTGGTTAAGCTAAAGGTAACCTGGCCCATGCTGATACTGTATATATCCACCAGATCTTGTATTTCATGTCCTCAACTTGCTGGACATTAGATTTGATGTAATACTTTTCCCTTAGTTCAACTGAAGTTAAGATTTCCCTGAGGGGCTTTGGTCCTTGCAATCCAGGACGGCCATTGAAACATGGATTTTTTCAACACATTATGTTCAAATTTGAATTTCCTTTTGATTGTTATTCTTTTCATTTGTAGGGCATTGTAAAACTGGTACTAGTTCTCAAGTTTATGTTCATTTTCAATTCATGTTTGTTTATTAAAACACACTTTTATTTGCGATTTAAGCTCATTGTTTGTTATTAGCTCGGCTGTTTTCGAAGAAAACCTGAGGTATTGTCATAGCCCTCTCGTCTGCCGCGTCGTCGTAGTCGTAGTCGGCGTCCGAAAACTTTAACATCGGCCATAACTTTTGCATTATTGAAGATAGCAACTTGATATTTGGCATGCATGTGTATCTCATGGAGCTGCACATTTTGAGTGGTGAAAGGTCAAGGTCAAGGTCATCCTTCAAGATCAAATGTCAAAAAAACTTTTTTTGTTTTGTTTTTTTGTTTACTTTTTCATGTGTATCTCATCGAGCTGCACATTTTGAGTGGTGAAAAGGTCAAAGTCAATGATGACCTTCAAGGTCAAAGGTCACAAAAATAAATAATTCCAAGCACCCACAGCCGAGCGTTGGCATCCGCTCGAAGGTGCTCTTGTTTTAAAAATTGTCATATGCTATATTGTCAGATTTTTTTTCACTTTTGAATATTTGTTATTTTGCTAATGGGCAACATGTATGTAATGCAATAGAAATATGCTCTGCTATTTGTTGAAGTATTCAGAACAGGCTTACAAATAAATTTTGACTGAGTTATTTGATTCTTTAATTTGTTATATGTTTACAAGTGTCATTGAAGTCTTCTTGTCAAAATCAGCCAGTCATATAGTGGCTGATAATTATGAATTTTAAGTAACTACAGTTAATGATTAAACTAAAAAAAGAGTAAAATGCATAATTAATTGAAAATAGATTGGCAATCAATGAATTGTAATGGGTTGATATTCCACGAATTTCCAGTGATGTTTTTTTGTTCAAAATGTATGATTCCAAGAGCATGGTTTGTCGTTTTTCTTCTTGTTGTTGTTGTTTCCATATTGATGTACATTTTTGGCATGTACGGTTGGTGCCTTGTAGTTTTATCATTTAACTATTTTATATATTTTCATGCGTTACTGATATCAGTAATATAGTTTGTTTAGGAATTTGAACATACCTTAGATCTGGAGAAAACTCTCCTAGTGGTTATCAAACCCTGCATCTGTCAGTGGCTAGACAGACAACATAGCCATCACACCTTTGTGATCGTAGCATTAATATGTTTAAAAAAATAAATAATTAAATAACATCTGATTAATAAATTCCAGACTATTTCCTCCAGCACGGCCATCATGGGGGTGAGAGTTACAGGACTTGGCCTGGCCTGCAATGCCTTAAAATATGTCTTGCAGTCTTTCACATATGATAACTGTTTCTCCATGTGTTCATATTTTAGAACAAATTAATATTCTCTAGCTCTAGGGTTTTTACTCGCTTATTTTGCGGACAGGCATCTACCATACTGTAATAATCTTGCCTCATGAGGTTATGCCTGCATTTGCTGAAAGTCCTAGTCTCTTGGATGTGTAATTCATATCATTGCCTTTTGTGTTCAGCAATGTAATTTTCTCTCAAATTCCTACAAATGTGCATCTTGTTGCCTCCTCTCTTTGCTAAGGAGTCAGTGTACAGATACATGTTTTATAATCTGATGCTATCTGTTTACAGAAAATTATTGCCAAAAGGCCCTATTGGCTTTCATATTAACCTTGTTATGGGAAACTGGGATAAATGCATGTGCTGAAAGTGTCGTCCCAGATAAGCCTATGCAGTCAGCACAGGCTTATCAGGGACAACACTTTCCTCTTTAATGGAATTTTCTCTTGTAAAGGGAAATCCAGTCCCAAAACGAGGCACAATTGTTCACGGTACATCATTCAGAGACCTGTGCATTCAATAATCTAGTGCTTTTTATGCCCCTGGTAGGGGGGCATATACATGTAGCAGTTGAACTGTCAGTCTGTATGTCCATCCGTCCGAAAACTATTATTGGTCATAACTTTTGCAATATTGAAGATAGCAACTTGATATTTGGCATGCATGTGTATCTCATAGAGCTGCACATTTTGAGTGGTGAAAGGTCAAGGTCATCCTTCAAGGTCAAAGGTCAAAAAACTAAATCCAAGGGAAGTAATAAGCTTTAAAGGGACTGTCCAACAGATAAAGCGTCGCACGACGCTAAACAATATTTTTGGAAACTACCAGGATTGCTTATATAGCTTAAAAATACATCCGCTACAAACACAAGCGTGGATGGTAGAGTGGTCTAAGCGGGTAGCTTTTTACTCCAGGACTCCAGGGGTCAGTGGTTCGAGCCCTGTTGAGGGTTACTTTTTTTCCTTTTTATGCCCCCCTTCAAAGAAGAGGGGGTATATTGCTTTGCACATGTCGGTGTGTCGGTCCGTCCACCAGATGGTTTCCGGATGATAAATCAAGAACGCTTAGGCCTAGGATCATAAAACTTCATAGGTACATTGATCATGACTGGCAGATGACCCCTATTGATTTTGAGGTTACTAGGTAAAGGTCACAGGTCAAGGTTACAGTGACTGGAAATAGGAAAATGGTTTCCGGATGATAACTCAAGAACGCTTACGCCTGGGATCATGAAACTTCATAGGGACATTGGTCATGACCGGCAGATGACCCCTATTGATTTTGAGGTCACTAGGTCAAAGGTCACAGGTCAAGGTCACAGTGACTGGAAATAGGAAAATGGTTTCCGGATGACAACTCAAGAACGCTTAGGCCTGGGATCATGAAACTTCATAGGGACATTGGTCATGAC
>VMBQ01003075.1:108684-128913 GCA_007657795.1 Dreissena rostriformis
TCAGTTTCAATATAAAAATGTGATGAATAAATAGGAAACTAAAGCCTGATTAAAACACAAAATGAGGAAAGAAATTGCTCTATATGTCAAAGATTCATATACATGAACATTTGAACCTCGTTCTTGGAAAACAGGGCTTAATGTATGTGCTAAAAGTGTCATCCCAGATTAGCATTTGCAGTCAGCACAGGCTAATCAAGAACAACACTTTCTGCTTTTATTTAATTTTTCGTTTAAAGGAAGTCTCTTCTAAACGAAATAACAGTATAGGCAGAAAATGTCGTCCCGGATCATCCTGTACACACTGCACAGAATTATGGGGGACGAAACTTTACGCACATGCATTGAGTCCCATTTTCCAAGAGTGTTGCTCAAATTTGAGAAAAGATTTAAATTGAGTCACTTTTCAGCTGTAAAATATGTATACACAAATGTCTCATTGTATGCGTTCTTTTATGATTTCATGTATTAATGAATACCATTTTACATAATAAGCCTTACATTTTTTCACCATTTTCCATGTTCAGCTGCAAGTACGAGCTCAGAGCAATCTAGCACAAGTCATGAGACCTCTACAGTACATCGTAGCGGCTACACCTCCACACACCACACAGTCAACAAGACCACCATAGAGGTCACGTCTGGAGCGCGGTCAGGGGTCAACGTAGACACCATACAAGTCGAGTTTGATGAGGAACCATCGCTAAAAACATCAGACACTTCTTCAACTAATGTTGATGTTGGCCACAGATATTCTGGTGCCCGTTTAGTGACATGTGTGGTGTCCGAGGGTTTTGATGTTGATAAAGTTGACTCTGGTGTTGTTGTTGGCTCGATAAACTCACCCGTGACTGGTGGTGATCACAGACGAGCAGGAGACTCATTGGTGCATTCGGGTTCTCGGCCGCCAAGAGTTCTGTTCAATGAATCTGCAAATGCGACTGCGATGGGAGAGGAGAGTGAAGAACAAGGGGATGTACCGGAGTCGGTAGGTAGTTGGCTGCTAGTGTGACAACCCATGAGCCTAGTTCTAGTAAAACTGGGCTTAATGCATGTGGGTAAAGTGTGGTCCCAGATTAGCCTGTGCAGTCCGCACAGGCTAATCAGGGACAAAGATTTCTGCCTTCATGGTATTTTTTTGTTTAAAGGTAGTGTCTTCCTTGAGGGAAAATCCAGTTTAGGCAGAAAGTGGACGGGACGGGACGACACTTTAGGCACATGCATTAAGCCCAGTTTTCCAAGAATAA
The DNA here is from genome assembly GCA_007657795.1 of Dreissena rostriformis. Taxonomy (NCBI): domain Eukaryota; kingdom Metazoa; phylum Mollusca; class Bivalvia; order Myida; family Dreissenidae; genus Dreissena; species Dreissena rostriformis. Next base: position 109,932 of record VMBQ01003075.1, read on the forward strand.
GGCTCTCATTGTTAGTACTGAGTTCAAAATTGCGGTATCTGATAGTTCTGGGGTTACAACAGTGTCAATTTCAGCCCTGGGTTGCTTCTTTTCTTGCTTATTAGTCCAGATCTCAATTGCCATTTTTTTGGTATCAATTATTTTTGTGCTCTCCCAAATTATTTTTGGAAGGGGGTGTGTTGTAGTTGATTCGACTTTTACAACTGTTGATTTATTTAATGTTCTAATGGTCATTTTCTAAAAGTAAATGGTAAATTTTGTATGGGTTAGTTGCAAAATAAATCACTCTATGTATTCATCCATTTGTTACACGACGTGTGTTTTGACACTTAAATCAGTTTTGGGTACACCATTAACAAATATGAAAGCAAAAGTTTTCTCTTTCTCTGACAAAGTTGTATTTTGGAACATACCTTTCCGGAGACAATTTACATAAGATTTTGCATGTAATGGCTAAGATTAAAAGTGGGTTTAATTCTGCATCTTTCCAGGGGAATTAGTGTGCTGAGGTTGTTTTCTGGTAATGGTTGCTAACGAAGGCTTGCATTATAACAATGGTTTTGATGGTGAAATATTAACATAGTGTGACAAGGGTGTTACTAAAATGCATTTAATGAATGTGATAATTACTGCTGGTATGTAAAATGCAACATAGGTTTCCGAAGTAAGAATTGCTTTTTCAAGAAAACATTTTCGCCAAGCTCTGGAAAAACAGAGCTTAATGCATGCGCATTAAGTGTTGTTCCAGATTAGCCAGTGCAGTTTGCACAGGCTTATTTGGGACAACACTTTCTGCTTTTATAGTATTTATTTAAAGAAAGTCTTTTCTTAGCAAAAATCCATTTTAGGCGGAAAGTGATGCCCTGATTAGCCTTTGCAGATCTGGGACAACACTTTACGCACATGCATTAAGCCCGGTTTTCCCAGAGTGTGCCTCAATTTTATGAGAAACATTTATTTTGATGGAAACCATGTTTTATAATTGACCACCCACTTTTTCAGTTGCAATTATTAAACAAAATGGATCCTTACAACTAAATGTAAAATGGTATTTACTGACTGACACTTTTTGCTAGAAAATCATAACTAATTGCTTCTGAAGTGTTTTATGCATAGAATTAAATATGATAGCCATTATTTATTTTTCACGTCATCATTTTTTTATTTGCTATTCTTGTTTATTTATAATAAGATATCTCTTCTGTTCATGCCACTTTCCACAATTGTATAAGAGAGTTTTCAATTTCTGTTTGCATCATGTGTTCATTCTTAACTGTTCCAGTCTGCAGTTCTGTGAGCATCAATTATTTACTACACTAGTCCCGTTTTAATAATCACCAATATTATTAATAAATATCTGTGCAAAAATTGATAAGAATTTGAATTAAAGGGACTTGAAAATTTCTACTGTAATTGTTTTCATACATTATAATTTATACTACTAGTTGGAGTTCTTTTTATGTCAAGACAAGAGTTTTGCCAACAATAATTATCATTCTACTTTGAAAAACAGTGTTTGAATAAAAAAATGTTTTGAGGTATTTAAAGAATAATATGCAGAACATGTTTTATATTAAATGAAATATATCACCAGTATGATGTTCTGAGAATTTCCATCAGTCTTGTTGGTTGTTTGTTGGTTGTTAAGCTGCATTCTGGGAAAACTGGGCTTAATGCATGTGCGTAAAGTGTCGTCCCAAATTAGCCTGTGCAGTCGGCAGTACATATCAAGGATGCCACCTTCCGCCTAGACTGGATTTTCATTAAGAAGCAACTTTCTTTAAATAAACAAATTCATGAAAGTGGAAAGTGTCGTCCCTGATTAGCCTGTGCATCTGGGATTATCCCTTTGAGTGCTGGAACCGGATTTTGAAGGCCTTTGCAAACAGTTTGGATCCAGACGAGACGCCACAGAACGTGGCGTCTCATCAGGATCCAAACTGTTTGCTATTCTGATAGTGGTCTAAGAAAAAAAAATCAAAGAAAATGCTAATTTTAGAAATTCAGCATACGACATTGTAGCAGATGACAAATTTCCCAGCATGCAAAGGGTTATACTTTACCCACATGCATTAAGCTCCATTTTTCAAAAGCGATTCTCAAAGTGGCAAGAAGTTACCACTTGACTAATGCCTAGTTACCAGAACACCATACTGGGATGATATTCTTTATAAAACAGACTGAGACAGTACCTTGCCAGCTTTATTTGCTATGGAGATACACGGGTGTATGGCTTGCAAATAGGGCAAACTCTTGATTTGTGATAGAATGGGGTTTAAATACTTGTATGTGCTCATGACTGCTTCTTTCGTGAAGTTGCACATTGTTTTATGCATCATCTCAAGTTGTTACTAAACATTTGAGGCTGTTAAAATGGGGCTTATTGCATGTGAGTAAAGTGTCGGCCCAGGTTAGCCCTGTTTGCAAAGGCTTATCATGGAGGACATGTGACTTTCCGACTTAAAATGGATTTTAGCTAAGAAGAGACTTCCTTTACTGGTATACGATAAATAACAGAAAGGAAGAAAGTTTTGTCACTGGTTAGCCTATGCAAACTGCACAGGCTAATCTGAGACTACACTTTACGCACATGCATTAAGCCAGGTTTGCCCAGAGGGTGGCTCAAAAGTATAGCATCAGCTTGAGATGATGCATAGGACAATATCAAAGTTCACAAAAGTAGCATTGCTTCTTTCTATACACTGGTTGATTGCTTGCCATACACCTGATAGCTCTGTGTGAGTTGCTTCATGACTTGTTGTCTTGCATTTTACAGACCTAGGTACGTTGGATGCAGTGGCCTGCCTTTAGTAGGGTTTGTTTATGTTTTAGCGAGCAACTGTTGTATCTGCTTAACACTTCTAAATGAGATACAATAGTTGTACGTTTACCACTTGAATTGACCACTCGCCAGCTGTCAATCAAACTCACGGAACAATCAATCAGATTTATTTTATTGCGGCCACATGGTCAGACAAACAAAGAGTGTCAAAGTAATTGAATAAGCGTTTTATGTAAACAAAACTAGTGGGCGGAGCGATCGCTTATTTGGCGACTGGTCAATTGTCCTGGGCCCGTCTTCACAAACAATCATATGTTGAGAGATCCTTCTTATTTAAACTTACACTTGTTGAAAAGCGTGTTTCTAATGTGCATTAAAAGCAACAGCGCCATATTTTGTCTGAAATACATTAAGTGTGCATTTTATACACTGTTAGTTGCATTTTTTGTCCGTATGTTTGTAAAAGTTCAAATTTATCTTTTTTAATATAAATGACACAATTTTCACGTTTAGATCTATATGTCGCAATGTTTGATTATTCCTGAATGTCAAATTAAAAATGTATAATAAATTAATGCGAAAGTGAGTGAATATGGGTCCAGTTTAATTGAATCTTGTGTTGTAGTCCAGTTTATATTGTTTGCTGCGTGTGCATTGCTGGCTTAGCTGTTATTTATATGAGCTGCGTTCTGGGAAAACTGGGCTTAATGCATGTTAGTCAAATGGGGCCCAGATTAGCCTGTGCAATCTGCACAGGCTAATTAGGGACAACACTTTCCGCTTAATTTGGATTTTCGTTTAGAAGAGACTTCCTATAAAAGACAAATACCATAAAGCGGAAAGTGTTGTCCCTGATTAGCCAGAGCAGACTGCACAGGCTAAGCTGGGACTACACTCTACATTAAGCCCGTGAGGCTCATATTAACATTGATGTACTTTATGTGGCTGCTTTGGGAATAAGGGTTTTTAGGCTCCCACATATTGGGTGGCATTCAACATGGCACTTGTCTGTCAATCTCTGTGTGCTTCTGTCCATCTGTCCGTGCATCTGTCCCCAAGCTTGTGTTTTGAACTCGTGGCCTTAATGTGTTGATGATCTTAAAGTAATTAATTAGGACCCTGCCGAGTTTTGGCAGAACTACAGCCCTTTGTCTGTTTCCCGCTTTATGTTTCAAAAATTGTGCGTTACCAACTCTTCAACCACTTGATAGATCTTTCCCAAACATTCTCAGTTGAATAACATTAAAGTGATGATGCTCGTAAAGAAAGGTATTTTGGCTGCTGAAAGTTTTTGCAAAAGCCATTGTCTGCTTTTCCTCTTTAGAATATATAGTCAGAAAATTTTGTGTTTTAAATTTCCATTTAACTACTTGATAGATCCCACTCAAAGTTTAATATTTGAATGACCAGAATGTGTAGATGATGGTAAAAACTGAATTGCGGCTGCCAAAAGTTGTTCGTGAGTTTTTTTGTCATCTGTAGAATATAAAGTGGATTTGAATGTGTCCAAGCATGTGTTGTGGAGGCAGCAGTGTCTGTGACCCATTTTAGATTTTATTAGGTAGGATATTGTAGTTTGTTCTAGATATTAAGTAACTGAAACAGTATGAAGGATCTGTCTAACAAGTGTATAACTTAAGATAACCAGCTAGAAAGATTTCATTAAAAATCAAAGAAAATCATTACAACAGCCAGAATTGAAGTTAAACACGTGAACAGATGTTTATTGTAATACATATATGTGTCGTGTTCTGACAAAACTGGGCAAAATGCTTGTGCGTAAATTGCATTCCGCACAGGCTAATCAGGGACGACAATTTCCGCTTTTATGGAATTTTTGGTTTAAATGATGTCTCTTCTTAGCGAAAATCTAGTTTAGGCGGAAAGAGTCGTCCGGGGTTAGCCTGTGCCGACTGCACAGGCTAATCTGGGACGCACATGCATTTTGCCCAGTTTTCTCAGAACATGCCACATATGTGATTCAGAACATTATTTTTCTGGAACCAAAGTGTTAAGCCAGTATGCAGACAATGTTTTATAGAATGGTAGTTATATTTTAGTTGTTAAATGTTTACTAACCCTGTTAGCTCCACTGGGCCAAGTTAGCTAGCATCATTAGCTCCCTTTGGCCTTGTTGGCTAACATCATTAGCTCCCTTTGGCCTTGTTGGCTAACATNTTCCGCTTTTATGGAATTTTTTGTTTAAATGATGTCTCTTCTTAGCGAAAATCTAGTTTAGGCGGAAAGTGTCGTCCGGGATTAGCCTGTGCCGACTGCACAGGCTAATCTGGGATGACACTTTACGCACATGCATTTTGCCCAGTTTTTTTCAGAACACGCCACATATGTGATTCAGAACATTATTTTTCTGGAACCAAAGTGTTAAGCCAGTATGCAGACAATGTTTGTATAGAATGGTAGTTATATTTTAGTTGTTAAATGTTTACTAACCCTGTTAGCTCCACTGGGCCAAGTAAGCTAGCATCATTAGCTCCCTTTGGCCTTGTTGGTTAACATCATTAGCTCCCTTTGGCCTTGTTGGCTAACATCATTAGCTCCCTTTGGCCTTGTTGGCTAACATCATTAACTCCCTTTGGCCTTGTTGGCTAACATCATTAGCTCCCTTTGGCCTAGTTGGCTAACATTATTAGTTCCCTAGTTGGCTAACAGTTCCCATTGTAATGTATGTGGGCATGGTTGGGTGATGTAACTCATATCATGGTTTGAGCAGGGGACTGCTGTATCTAATATATAACTATAAAGTAGAAACAAAAGTTTTACCTTTCACTCTTCACATTCGCATAACATGTTTTTTGTAAACTGGGACTGAATAAAGTGAGGTGAACAAACTTACAAGACAATCAAAGCTGATCACTTTTCATTGGTCACACCAACTTGAACAGTGTATAGAAGAAAATAAAGTGTATTTACTTTGTAAAACTATCTAATACCGTGTTTTTTACATGATGGGAACATTTTGCAGCAAATAGTGTAAGTTCCCTGGGAAGTAATGCCATAATCATGTGTACATTGCTGTTCTTGATTGTTAAATGTGAAAGCATTGAAGGATATTAACTTTTGCATGTTTGGTGGCAGAAAAAAGCATGCTTCCTCTTAAAACTTGTACCTAACTGTGACCTTTCTACTTATTTCCATGGTGGACTTTGTAACATCATTCATGTGAAATTTACTGCATTTATGGTCACCTACCCTGTGTTTGTGGCAATCCCAGAATGCTAACACTACTTATCCACTCAAGTCTTAGTTAGTGAGATAATATGTGGGCGATATCAGGACATAATTGCTTTTTGCTAACTACAGAAGCTTTTAAAAAAGAAAAGTTGGATTATCCTTGTATCACTTCATATGTTGGGCAATTTGTATTTAATGCATAAAAACAGAACATAGCAAAATACCGCTATGTGGCTTGTTCCGAAGAAGAAACATATTTATACCCCCANTCTAGGTCAAGTTTAAATATGGGTCATGCCGGGTCAAAAACTAGGTCACGGGATCAATAAGTGTGTTTTAAACCGAAAGTTTGTCCGGACCATAACTTTGTCATTTATTGTTAGATTTTAAAATCATTTGGTACATTTGTTCACCATCATTGGACGGTGTGTCAGACGAAAGAATTACGTTGATATCTCCAAGGTCAAGGTCACACTTTGAGTTCAAAGGTCAAATGCTTGTCCGAGCCATAACTATGTCATTCATTGTGAGATTTAAAAATCATTTGGCACATTTGTTCACCATCATTGAACGGTGTGTCGCGCGAAAGAATTACGTCGATATCTCCAAGGTCAAGGTCACACTTTCAGTTCAAAGTCAAAAATTGACATGAATGAGCTTGTCCGGGCCATAACTATGTCGTTCATTGTGAGATTTTAAAATCATTTGGCACATTTGTTCACCATCATTGGACGGTGTGTCGCGCTAGAGAATTATGTCAATATCTCCAAGGTCAAGGCCACACTTTGAATTCAAAGGTCCAAAATGGCCATAAATGAGCTTGTCAGGGCCATAACTATGTTGTTCATTGTGAGATTTTAAAATCATTTGGCACATTTGTTCACCATCATTGGACGGTGTGTCATGCGAAAAAATAACATTGATATCTTTTCATTCATGCACTGGCTCATAACAGTCAATGTCTCGCTTTCCAGGGATTTCCTTTAAGGTGGGTAACGATTGTTAGTGTATTAGGGAGATAACCGGCTAATGTACAAGGTAGATAACTTTCTATTGTACAATGGAGATAACTTGCTAATGTAAAAGGGAAATATTGTGCTTGTAATTGAGGGAAATAATCAGATAAATTGCTAGTTAATAAGGGAGAAAACTTGAAAGTATATAGCAAGTGTATAAAGGTGACAACTTGCTTGTGTATAAGTGAGAAAACATTCTGTTATACAAGGAAGATCACTTGTAAAGCAAGGCAGATTATGGATATCATGTAAAGAATAAAAAGGTTGTATATAGGTGATAGGCAAAAGTATTCTTTCAAAATCCTTATTAATTTATCAATATATGTATGTAAAATCAAGAAGTAAATTTTGAAAAGTATTAAAATATTTCTGATAGTAGCTTTTACAAAGTAAAAAGCTAAAGTCAGAAACATCAATTGTTTTATAACTTAATAAAGTGCTGAAACCATTGGTTTACTTTTTGACTCTGATTAATTCCACCTATTGAAATTTCTTTTTTTGTTAACAGTACCAAATCTGGACAGTAGTGTCTTTACATATGCCATAAATATTTATAAATCATTAAATTTCTTCAAATGAAAATTGACTGACATTTTTTTTTTNATGTCTGAAAATGAATGCTTAACAATACATGTGTTGATTTCTTCTGTTCCAGACTCATTTATGAAGGGCACATCACCATAGAGATCAGGAAGTATTCTTCCGGAATTCCATAGGACATAAACAGTTTGTAACAAGCATCGTGATTGGTCTATAACAAAACACACTTTGTAACAATCATCATGATTGGTCAAGGAGGAAAAAATATCTAGTATTCTTACTCTGTAGTATCGACTTGACAATGTGAAGCAAAAACATGATAAACATAAATGACTGTGTGAACAAAAATTAGAAAATGCAGTTTGACCATAAAATGAAATTGGAAGCACATATGGATCCAGCTTGCTGCTTGGTCATCCCAGAATGCTAGACCGGGCAGATGAAACCAGCAATTTCATTGGTCATTCCCAAAAAAGATGTGATTGGCAGATGAAATGAGCAATCTGATTGGCCAGCCCAAGAGAAAGATGAAATTGGTCAAAAACTGTGCATGCAGAAAACAGTGAAGATTGCAGACAAATAAGACATGGTTATTATGCCCCCTTTAAAAAAAGGGGGGTACATTGTTTTTGGCCTGTCTGTCTGTCATTCTGTCTGTCCAAAACTTTAACCAATATTAAAGTTTTGTCATAACTTTTGCAATATTGAAGATAGCAACTTCATATTTGGCATGCATGTGTATCTCATGGAGCTGCACATTTTGAGTGGTGAAAGGTCAAGGTCATCCTTCAAGGTCAAAGGTCAAAAAACTAAAAATCAAAGCGGTGCATTAGGGGGCATTGTGTTTCTGACAAACACATCTCTTGTTGTAAATGTGTGTCAAGTTCGCATCTTTCTAAACAGATTAAGTTTGTTTGAAGCAAGCTTTGTACATTTATTATGTGTTATTTTCTAGATATCAGCCGTAGTAACAGGATTTTCTTTTGTGATTAAATTCCATTTTTATAAGGATCAGCATGATTGGTTGGAAATGTTAAATAGGGCTTGGACATTATATATTAAACCAATCATGAGCAACGTTACAAATGGTCTCAGTTGATCTGAGAATATGGACAAGCTGATGGTGTGAATTATTTATTAACATTTCCATACCTGCTATATAGTGTATAGAGTAAACTCTATTTTAATAGTTGTATGTTGTGGGAGGATATGTATAGAATGTGTAAACAAGTGTGATAATGTTTTGAGAAGAATGCAGGTGTACATAGTGGGGGAGTCAGTATATAATACAAATTTAAAAAATAAACACGTTTAACATTTGCCATAGCATTGATTATAAGAAAGTAAAAGCAAGGGTCAGGAAATTGTTAATCTTAGTCTTTTTTATTTTACTTTTTTGAAAGTTTCAATAAAAAATTGCTTGGGCAACCAAACATAAATAATTTTGAAACAAAATAACTTACAGAGAATTTTGATTTTGTGTAACCTTAGATAATTCATGGTCCTGATTGAAAGTTAAGTACAGTATACGCTGCACTCTGAGAAATCGGGGCTTAATGCATGTGCGTAAAGTGCAGTCCGCACTGGCTTATCAGGAATGACACTTCTATAGTATTTTTTGTCTTTTCTAAACAAAAATCTGGTTAAGGCGGCAGTTTTGTCCCTGAGTGGCCTGTGCAGGCTGCATAGGCTAATCTGGGACAACACTTTACGCACATGCGTTAATCCACATTTTGCCAGAGCAATGCTCGTATGTATATGTGAAAGCTTTTTCCTTATGGTTGTATTTCACTTCATGTTTCTAAATGTGTCCATTTTTTTAAATTCTGAAAGGAAGGTAAGATATTTATTGGAAAGTAGTTTTGTTTTTAACAAATATCTTAAGAATTACAATTTGTTAATTGAACTTTAGTCATCAACTATCTGTTATACATCATAGAGTAATTATTCAAAGCTTTCGCTTACTTTCAAATTTATGTTATTTTTATAATATAGTTATTATAAATCACCAAATATTATCATGATGGTCGCTTCTTTGAATATACTAATTAATATTGACAAAATACTATGGCTATAAGTGTGATGCTGTCGTCTAAAGCAAAGGAAACTGTTATCATCATTCTATGCATTCTGGTAGATTTTAAATTCAGAAATGTTCAATACCTTCATTGCCTAAGCTGATTTGATACAATTAAAAAAAATCTTAAGTATAACATGGGTGGAGTTCTTAACTGGGGTATCTTACATGGACATATGTGTTGCGTTCTGAGAAAACTGGGCAAAATGCATGTGCGTAAAGTGTCGTCCCAGATTAGCCTGTGCAGTCCGCACAGGCTAATCAGGGATGACACTTATCGCCTAAATTGGATTTTTGCTAAGAAGAGACTTGGTTTAAACGAAAAATGTCATAAGAGCGGACAGTGTCATCCCTGCGGACTGCACAGGCTAATCTGGGACGACACTTTACACACATGCATTATGCCCAGTTTTCTCAGAACACAACACATATGAAGTAGATACAAGTTTTAATCTCAAGGCTTGACTTAATTGATGACTATTATTTATTGTGTATTGTTTGTAATTAATTGTATGTTATTCGCGTATTTCTGAGGGCATAGACAAATATTATATATTTTTGGTGTTTTGGAATTATTTATTTTACGTGCTTGGGTCACCACTCTATAACGCTTACATATGATCCTTGTTTTGTAAAAACTGGCCTTTATACATGTGCGTAAAGTGTCGGCCCAGATTAGCCTGTGCAGTCCGCTCAGGCTTATCGGGGATGAGACTTTCATCAACTGGATTTTCGTTGAGAAGAGACTTTCTTTAAACAACTGCGTAGGCTAATCTGGGACGATGCTTACCACACTTTCATTAAGCATCGTTTTCCCAGAGCGAGGCTCATATTTAACTTCAGATTTGTTTTATTAATTTAGTAGTTCAGTGAAAAGTGGTGTTTGTTTTTTCGATTTGAACAACTGAATGTGATTGTACGATTGTAAGCTATTTTGCATTGAATTGTGTATTGAAACTCTTATTTTCGATTGTTTTTGTACACTATAAACAATGTTTTCAGATTTTATTTTCATTTTTTCAATACTGCTTACATTTTCGTGAGTAAACCTCTATTGTAAGAATGGTTGATGTCCTGTGTATATTTAGTTAGTTTTAGCAGAAAGAGGTAGATGTAAAATAAGCATTTCTAAATACTTTTAATTCAACTGCACAACATTAGTTTACAACCAATAGGTGATTGTCATTCAATGCTTAGGTTTTTGAATATAATCAATGAGAACAGGTTTCATATTTGTTATCAATCTTATGTTTATATCAATTTTATCAAACTATCAAATTATAATTAATATTAAGCTGAATGCTTTACATTACTGTAAAATTATTTACATTCGTCAACATGAAATTGCCTGTTTTTTTTTAAATATGGCTTTCGTGGACACATAATTTTGTGGTTTGTTGATTTAAAAAAAAAAAGAGCAATTTATGTCGGTTATTTACCTATGTGTTTGTGTTAAATTCATTGATTGGAAATCCCGTGAAATCAATGAAATTTAATATCCCACTAATAATAATCATTTTACAATAATACAAAGATTTCATATCGACTCAATGAATTGTGTCTAAGATTAAGTCTGTGTTTCACTTTGAAACTGTGTGAACTTGAACTAAGGCACAACAGTTTTGTACATTCTAATGTCTGTTACCTCATAAAATTATGCGGACTAAAGGCTGTATTTTTAAGTGCATGCATCTTTATAAACTGTACTGCAATTATTAATTACAAAAGCATTCTCTTTGTTTAATAAATGTTGCATTAATTTTATCTGGTGTTTTTGTTGTTTCTACACATGATGTAGTTGAACCCTGCTATATTCCAATATGCTATCAGTGCCCAAAATTAGCACAAGTTGGTAAGTCGTGCTTGGGTAAAACTTATTTCCTCTGCTCAGATTTGCATGTAAATTATTCTGCTCTCAAGTACTAAGTAATATAATACATGTATTAGAATTTGATCTTGAATGGGCAAATGATCTTTTCCAAAAGCAGCAAAATGTGTCAAGAGCATCGGAATTTCCCAAATGGATATCTGCAAAGACTTGTTAGTTGTGTTACAGGGTATATTGCAAGACACTTGAGAAGTCCTGTTCAGAGATGACCCTGGATCTTTAAGTGTCTGGTGTAAAGCTACTAGTACACTGCCCCTCAGTTCAACATTTCATGCTTAAGACCAGTAAGTAGGTGAGGATTGAGCAGGGAACTGAACCTGCGACCCAAGAGTTCTGGCGCCAGGATGTTACTACTAGACCACAGTTCTTATGTGTGAGATCTGTAGTGTGTGTATTTCGAAGTTTATGAGGTCCTTCCGTGTCTGAAGCTGCATTATGTGTGGACCCTGAGTGTTCCCCAGCACTCCTACCTAATTAACTTATTAGACTCTCGCAAGTTGGGGACATTTTTTTTTTTAATTATACGGGTTCCATCCATTTCTTGTTGTTAATGAAATATTTTCAATTTTGGTGTGGTCTTTAGTTGTGGAATACCTGGAGGAAACCCCACCTATATGGTATGGTGACTGAGATCTGCAGATGGCTACCATTTCTGTCAGCCAATCATCACTTGGTCGCTTTATACCCACGAATGTATTATACTGCTGAAACAATTTCCCAGCATTGCCAGACATGTGCTTTTGTAAATATAACTGGAAGCATGCAAACATTTGTTAAGTATATTTCAAAATATATAAATATCATGTAAGTACAAAAGTAAAGATACAGTATAATATTTCTATGCACATGCATGTAGGGATCATGTATTTTACGTTTTCCCTGTCAACCTTCAATGAAAACGCATTAACTTCCACAGACATACTGGTATACATAGAAGCTACATGTAAGATAACATAAACTTACACACCCAGACACACGTTTTTATAAAACAAAAAAGAAACTTTCTTTAAATACTTGACAAATTGTAAATAGTTAAACATAATTAGGTAAATATATCTGGTTAGCGCAAAAATGTTTACATGAAAAAATGAAGGTGTTCATTACGTTTAATATGAAACAAAATGAAGAAGAAATAAAAAATGAGCTGAAGTTTCTGATTTGCTTCAGTATTAACAATATTACATTTGGCACATCTCCATTAGTTGTTAATAAATTGCTCAGTAAGCAGTTAGTTTTTTACTATAATACCCCCCCCCCCTCTCCAGCACTCATTTTTCAACCGACAGGACCCTCTTTCAAACTAAGTAAATATATAATAAGAGCAAATGTTCTGAGTTAATTTCATGAAGATTGGACAAAAGATGTAACTTCAAGAGTGTTCAAAAGGTTTCACTGTAGCCATTTAAAGAAAACTACCCAGCGCTATGGCGGTCGTGAACTGGAATCATTTTAAAACTCGGCCGAGACTACATAAGAGCAAATGTTTTAAACAAGTTTCATGATGATGCTTGGGCCAAATATGTTTCTTCTAAAGTCTTCACAAGGTTGCATTATGCCCTATAAATAAAATTGCCCTGTCTTTTGCCAGCCATTTTTTTTAATGACAGACAACTATTTTTGAACTCGAAATTGTTTCCAAAAAAGAAAATAAACATTACATGTACATATAAACATGTGAAATAACACTCATGACTAAGGGTATCACGTTTAAATGGTCGCGTTTCGTGTTTTGCTCAAAAACGTTTACAAAAAACAGTTAACATTTAAACGACAGTCAATATCAATATAATAAATATTGGGGTGCAAATAACGTAGCCGACTAGCCGTACGAAGTATATCGATGACGAACTGCGAAATCCGGGTACTTGCGGTCAATTCGGGCACTACCGAATTCGGCAGTAATTTATTTCTGATTGGTTAGCGGATGGCACGGACATGAACGAAAACTTACGGAAAATCTTCGCTTCTTTCCGAAAATCTTACAACTTCGCAACGAAACAGTGCATATGCCTTCATCTTAAAATATTTTAAGTGATTGATTAGCAAAGTAAAGCACTGCGGTATCATGTTTAAAAGCAATATTTTAAACAAATTATATATTGATTACGTTTTCCAAGTTTACTGGTTTTTCATTTTCTGCAGTCAAACGATATGCACATTGTAATTTGTATATCATGTACAAAATATGTACATTTTTTTCGGAGTGTCGTTTTATGATACAGTATTTTTCGTCGATTTTACATTATTTTCGACGTTCTTTAAATTGTTTTCATAGAATGACAAATACACATGTGGTGATACGGATGGTCTGGTTTATAATATGTTATGGTTTTAATATGATGTCATTGCGCAAATGGGAAATGCACTGAATAAAACTTCCGGAAATAATTACTACTTTCAGTTTGGAAATTCGATGGTACTGATGCTTTTAAAACGGACATAGGGATACTGTTTAAACGGTAACGTTTCGTTTATTTCATTTCGTTTAAACGTTTAGAAAAATCTGTAAACGTGATACCCTTACTCATGACTTGAAAAAAAATGTACCAGATATATTATTGGACAAAATTAAGCGATTCATGATTCTCATAATTTGGAAAAAATGTGTATATCTTACACAAAACAGTGTGATTGCAACACTTTTAATTGGCAATTTGGGAACAATGTGTGAGACTAACATAGTGTTGAGAAAACTCAGTGAAATTATACAGACTGAATGGTTTAGTGGTACTATGTTCGATTTGATCTTAAATGTTACAGGTTTGAACCTGGAGATGTAAATTGTTTTCTTCCAACTTAATTGTTTTTTTATTTCATAATTATTGTATATTGTTAGAATAAATACATGTAGTGGCTCTTTAAAACATATATACATTCTAGAATGAGATTCTTAAAATGCCTGTCAGAAAAATGTAGGTTTCTATTCTGTGAGAATTTCAAGTACATGTAGACCCTGCGTTGACTATGAGCAAAAAAACCCAACATTTTGGAGATAATGGAAACATGAATTTGAGCCACGCACTGGGAAAACAGGGCTTAATGCATGCGCGTTAAGTGTTGTCCCAGATTAGCCTGTGCTGTCCGCACAGGCTAATCAGAGACAACACTTTCTGCCTAGACTGCATTTTTGTTTAGAAGAGACTTTCTTCATGCAAAAAATACCATAAAAGAGGAAAGTATTGTCCCAGATTAGCCTGTGCGGACTGCTAAGGCTAATCTGGGACAAAACTCAAATATTTATAGCAAATAGTATGTCAGAGTTTGATATCAGCAAGGTGCAGCACAATGCTAAGTAAAGGTTTAATACTTGTAAATGCACTGAACAATTGTAAACAAGAGAAAATAATTTCTTCATAACATAAACACAATATCTTGATAATTTGGAATTTCTGAACCTAGACATTTAAATTCCTTCATCTGAAAATGCAGAATCCAACTAGAAATGTGTCCACAGCACACATATGTGTCGTGTTCTGAGAAAACTGGGCAAAATGCTTGTGCGTAAATTGTCATCCCAGATTAGCCTGTGCTGTCCGCACAGGCTAATCAGGGATGACAATTTCCGCTTTTATGGAATTTTTCGTTTAAATGACGTCTCTTCTTAGCGAAAATCCAGTTTAAGCGGAAAGTGTCATCCCCTGATTAGCCTGTGCGGACTGCACAGGCTAATCTGTGATGACACTTTACGCACAAGCATTATGCCCAGTTTTCTCAGAACACGACACAGATGTCCCAGCTTAATTTCACTTGATTCACACATGAGTGTTCTTCCACTTATATAACTTCACTGCACTGATACAATTGAGGTGCTAATCCATCTAAATACATGTATATAACCAATTTCATGCGAGGTAACTTCTTTCTTTATAACCCTTAACTTTATGCTGCCTTGTAAAATAAAATGCCTAAATACATGTCTTTAAATATTAAACACTTTTACAGCCAATGTGTTTATCTTGTAATTTTTAACAAAAATATGGCCAACTAATCTGTATTCTAACAATAAACCATATCATTATATAAATAATCAGTATCATAACTCAGTTTTCTTCTTCTTGCTTGTATTGTTGTCTGTTATTTCTTCTTCTTTTTTGGATTTCTTATTTGTCTTGTCTTTTTTATCTTTTGGTTTACTGTCTTTCTCTTTGACATCTTTTGTTTTTGTCTTCTCCTTTTTATCACCACTTTTACCTGAGGCTCCCTGAAGTTATCCAAAAAAAAATATGAAACTTTGACGGCTTTTATGATCATATGAGCCTCGTTCTGGAAAAACTGGGCATAATCCATGTGCGTAAAGAGTCGTCCCCAGATTAGCCTTCGCAATCTGCGCAGGCTAATCAGGGACGACACTCACGGTTCTTATGGTATTTTTTGTTTAAAGAAGTCTCTTTGAAATCCAGTTTAGGCGGAAGGTGTTGTCCCTGATTAGCCTGTGACGACTTCACAGGCTAATCTGGGACGACACTTTTAGCTATTGCATTAAGCCCAGTTTTTCCAGACTGAGGCTCATATGCACTGATATTTATCTCAAGCCGGTAATCAATTCGTTAAAGAATATGTTGTCAATCACTTCCAACCGGACACACAAACCTTTATTTAATGGCTATTCGATTGGCAAATAAGATTATTCCCTCTTTCAATAAAGTGTCTCACATAGTTGACCTCCGTACATCAATCATTTTCACCTTTGCCAGATATCTCAGACACATATTCCCGGACATCTCTCACCTTTCCCGGGTAGCTCTTGCCCTCTATGGTGACCTCTTCACAGCGGTCCTGCTGTACCAGAAAGTCTTTGATCTCCCATGCAGAGGCCCCGTCCTTCAGCATGAATATCACACGGTTGTCACTGACAACGTACCTGCAAATATCACACGGTTGTCACTGACAACATACCTGTAAATATCACACTGTTGTTCCTGACAAGGTATCTGCAAATATCACATATTGTCACTGACAACGTACCCGCAAATATCACATGGCTGTTACTGACAACGTACCTGTAAATATTACACGGTTGTCACGGACAAGGTACCTGCAAATATCACATGGTTGTCACTGACAACGAACCTGCAAAAATCACAAGGTTGTCACTGACAATGTTACTGCAAATATCACACAGTTGTCACTGACTATGTACCTACAAATATCACACGGTTGTCACTGACAACGTACCGGTAAATATCACACGGTTGTCACTGACAACGTACCTGTTAATATCACACGGTTGTCACTGACAACGTTCCTGCAAATATCACATGGTTGTTAAGGACAACGAACCTGCAAATATCACACAGTTGTCAGAGACAATGTACCTGTAAATATCACACGGTTATCACTGACAATGTTCCTGTAAATATCACACAGTTGTCACTGACAATGTACCTGTAAATATCACAAGGTTGTCACTGACACCGTACCTGTAAATATCACACGGTTGTCACTGACAACGTACCTGCAAATATCACTAGGTTGTCACCGACAACGTACCTGCAAATATCACAAGGTTGTCACTGACAACTTACCTGCAAATATCACACGATGTCACTGACAATGTACCTGCAAATATCACACAGTAGTAACTGACAATGTATCTGCAAATATCACACAGTTGTCACTGACAACATACCTGTCAATCAATGAGCCTCGCTCCGAAAAAACGGGGTTTAATGCATGTGCCTAAAGTTCCCAAATAAGCCTGTGCAGTCCACACAGGCTAATCTGGAACGACACTTTCTGCTTTAATGGTATTTTTTTGTTTGAATAAAGTTTCTGTATAGTGCAAATCCAGTAAAGGCAAAAGTGTTGTCGCTTATTAGCACAGGCTAATCTGGGACAACACTTTACATACATGCACTGAACCCCGTTTTCCCAGACTGATAGTCAAATGAAAATCTTATATAGCCAGGAAGATCTCACTGTTGTCTCTAATACACCTGGAAACTGATGTAAAACTTCAATAGGGATAGCACATGGTTGTTGCTAACCATGTATCTGCACATGAGATTGGGTTCATTAAGTTTTAAAATAGATTCATGATGTCCAAAAGCAAGAGGGAATTAAAGTTTTGTGTAACTACAGCTTCATTGTTATTAAAGTGGATGCGTGTTGTTAAATATTTTGTTCAACATACAAACTTCTCGTGGTTTTGTATGGATGGCTGTTATTTCAGCCTTGCTCTTGGAAACAATAAAACCACTTTAATTTGAACGAAATAAAACACTGATGTGTGTTACCTCTGTACTTCCATGTTGGCGTTGAACAGGCTTCCCTGCCAGATCTGGGTGATCTTCTCTGTCTCAGGTTGGGAGGGATTGCCTGCACCAAACAGTGGAAATAACAAGAAAGACTTGAACAATGAGTGAAAATTATGTGTGTTTGATGGAGTGGAAATAACAAGTACTACTGCAACAAGGCATTACCAGTATGTGTGTAAAAAGTAGTGGTAATAGCAAGTATTAGGCCAAATAAAAAAATATGTCCGTTTCTGGTCTCCTTGAGAAAAAAACAGGGTCGGTAGGTAGGGATTTTTTTTTGTCTTTCGGGTACTAGATGCTGGAAGGCTACTAAAGCTTATAATAAGAAATACATGTATATATATGCTATGTTTGCTTGATATAACATCTTATATTGAGAAATACATGTATAATATTTGCTTTGTATGCTTTTTTCCATATTTATTGCCGAATGTATTAATAAAATTTCATACTTTTATATTAAAAACTATTCAGTCAAAATTGAAAAATGACACATATACATCTACTCAAGTAAAATGTTTGAGATCAGACTACAAGAGTGTTTAATTTTGTTTTTTGTTATCATATTGTTGGATTTTCTCTTTTTTTTTTTTTTTTTTTTGCCGACCCCAATAAAAAGTTTAGGGTCGGCGCCCATTCGGGAGACACGGTCGGGCAACGGGAAACGGACCTATTTTTTTGTTTGGCCTTACTAGAAAGAATGAGAGATAATAACAAGAAATATTGCAAACATAAGTGGGACAAAACAATAAATACAAATACATGTAAATACTTATAGTGCAAAAATGAGTGGAATTAACCAGTAACGCTTAATACTGAGGTCTCTGTGAATATCCCTATGTGTGCTTCCCTCTGAAGACTTGGCTAAATGCATGTGCATGAAGTGTCATCCCACAGATTCTGCTCAGGCTAATCAGGGTTGACACTTTCCGCCTACACTGAATTATCTTTTAGAAGAAACCTCCTGTAAACAAAATTATATACAAGAGACAAAACTGTCACAAAACCAGGTTTTCAATAAAAAAAAATGTCTGATAAAGGGAGACAACTGCAACTCAAAATGTGCATTGCTACTGATTGTTCATCATAATTACCCCCCTTGTTTCAAAATCAATCTGTTTTTCAACCCTGTGACCTAGTTTCTGAACCAGCATGACCCATATTCGAACTTGACCTAGATATTGTCTAGAGACAACTTCTGACCAAGTTTGGTAAAGATCGGATGAAAAC
>VMBQ01003076.1:0-33421 GCA_007657795.1 Dreissena rostriformis
GATTTCATTCTTTAAACTCTTTATCTTTCACCAACTCCAACCACAATCAACACCGTATATCTTTTTTAAAGATATTTCTTGTTTGTCCTATTTTTTTAAAATGCCATGAAATGTTTTTCCTTACTTCAAAACAAGAATGTTTGAAAAATTCCAAAACTAAAATAATGAAATTGTTAAGAAAACGGTTTAATACAAAATGTTGTCTTCATCTGGATTCAAATCTTGGAACTTTTGGAGCAAAGAGAAGATTTGGAAATATGATTCTCTACCCCTGGGCCATTGCAACTTCAGTCTTTAAAGGGACTTGTTCACGTTTTGGTAAATTAAAAAAAAATGAAAAAAAATGGTTTCAGATATGCAAATTTTCGTTGTAGTAATGATATTTGCGAAGAAACAGTAATACTGAACATTTACCATGCCCTTAAATATCCATTATATGCATCTTTTGACGATTTTTAAACCTGAAAATTATAAAGCGTTACAAATGCGAAACGATTGAATAATTTGGAGAGTTCTTTTGTTATAGTTATATTTTTTGACATTACAAGGATTGCTAGACTTTTACTTCAAGGGTCAGTGGTTCGAGTCTCGGCGTGGATTACTTTTTTTTCTTTCTTTAATTTTTATGCCCGCTTCTTCGAAGAAGAGGGGGTATATTGTTTTTGGCCTGTCTGTCTGTCTGTCTGTCATTTTGTCTGTCCAAAACTTTAACCTTGGTTGAAGTTTTGTCATAACTTTTGCAATATTGAAGATAGCAACTTGATATTTGGCATGCATGTGTATCTCATAGAGCTGCACATTTTGTGTGGTGAAAGGTCAAGGTCATCCTTCAAGGTCAAAGGTAAAAAAACACAATCCCAGGGAAGTAATAAGCTTTAAAGGGAGATAATTTCTATACCTGGCAAATGATTAATAGAAATTTTATTTCAAAGCGGCGCAGAATAGGGGCATTGTGTTTCTGACAAACACATGTCTTGTTCTTCTTGTTTTATACTGGAGCTATGTAGTTTCCGATGTTGACATTTATCAATTTAAAGCATTTAATGACATACTTCAAAACATGCCAAAATCTGTGAACAAGTCCCTTTAAAGCATATTTTAAACACTCCGTCTTAGTAAAAACACATTTATTTCAAATTATCACGAGTGTTAACTTATTTTGATTCTTTTATATATAATATACTTTATTTGTGAAATCTTTGCAGCATACAGATATAATTCAGAAATAATTTCCCGCTAAGTGTTGGTTATTGCGGTAATAACCATCGGTTCAGTGTTCAGATGCGTAGGCATCTTAAACCACGATGGAGATATGTGTCGTGTTCTGAGAAAACTGGGCAAAATGCATGTGCGAAAAGTGTCATCCCAGATTAGCCTGTGCAGTCCGCACAGGCTAATCCGGGACGACACTTTCCGCCTAAACTGGATTTTTGCTAAGAAGAGACATCATTTAAACGAAAAATTCATTAAAAGCGGAAATTGTCGTCCCTGATTAGCCGGTGCAGACTGCACAGGCTAATCTGGGATGACAATTTACGCACAAGCATTATGCCCAGTTTTCTTAGAACACGACACATTTCTGCTACAGTACGAGGATTGCAGCTTCATGGTCCTTGCGATGACTGACAGTGACGTGCGGTTGCGACTCGCCAAGATTCACGGAATGGTCAAGGACAAAATCAAGCAGGTGACCGGTCGACTGGAAGCAACTATTGGACTTGCCCTTGAGTAAGGGGACATATTTTTTTGTTTAACCCATTCCAACTTAGATATTTTTAGGCGTATGTATTCCCTTACAAAATAAAATTCTATTAACGTTGACCTTTTTTAAAAGTTTCAACATTTAAAAGCTTCAGTTTCAACCCTAAGATACTGATGAGCAGCAAACTGGTTGCATATTAACATTTTAACTTATGTTATGAGCAGGAAAGGGTTAACAAAAAAAAAAAGAACTATCCTATGTACTACATACCTTTTTTGTGTTTAATTGTTGTAAAAAAAAGAACTTAAACATAGCAAAAATTATAATTACTATGCTCCATTATAATACAGTCATTGGCTTGTATTAGGTATGTCAATTTTCTGAATGCATTACACAGGTACTTTTTGCAGTTGCTATACCCCAACAAACAAAGTTTAGAGGGGTATATAGGAGTGAACTTGTCTGTCAGTCTGTCTGTCAGTCCGTATTAAGTGTCCGCTCTCTAATTCGAGTTATTTTCATCCGATCTTCACCAAACTTGGTCAGAAGTTGTATCTAGATGATGTCTAGGTCAAGTTTGAATATGGGTCATGCCGGGTCAAAAACTAGGTCACGGGGTCACTTAGTGCATTTTAAACATTCAGCATGTTGCCCGCTCTCTTATTCAAGTAGTTGTCATCCAATCTTCACCAAACTTCTCTAGGCCAAGTTTGAACATGGGCCATGCCGGGCCCAAAACTAGGTCACTGGGTTGTAACGTAACATAGATTAATACATAAATTAATTATGTATCCATGTATAACATAAACATTATGTTATATTTAATTACAGATAGACATTAATAATATGATAGGAATTTGTAAATGGATTTGGTCATCATAAGTGTTTAAAATATTTGGGTTGATGTCTTGCATGTAGAAACTGGTTCATAATATGGGAACGTTAATCAATATAGTAAGTAAACATAACATATCCCTGCACTCATTGTCCAGTAGAATAAGTCAACAAGGTGAAAGATCAATTCAAAGATAGTATATATCTAGAGTCTGTATGTTTAACAAGGCATTTATTTGATGGAGTAGTCGACGCTGTTGACATAAGGGATTTGGGCGATGGTGCTTTTTTGCATCAAAGTATTTGTACTATAAAGTATTTGTTATATAATATAAATAAATTTGTGAACCTGTCCCTTTGTTAGACCCCATTCAGGAATATTCAGAGTATAATTTTAAGATTCCATCTCAGAAATGTTGAATCATTACTTCAGCACCAACTGGAAAATAGCTGCTCTGAATTACCTGGAGCAGAATGTTCTTGGAAACTGTCTGAAAATGTTAGAGAGAGGGAGAGCACTCTACAAGAACCCTGCACCAAATGTGGCTAGCAAAGGGAAGCAACTCCAAAAGGATTCTGAAGCTGAAGGCATTTGCTTGTTACATGGCGGAACTCTGGTAATTACAATGATGTGCAAAGGTCATTTTCAACTGCTTTTAATTTATATTTGTGGTTTTTATGCCCCCTTTTAAAAAAAAGGGGGTATATTGTTTTGGCCTGTCTGTCTGTCATTTTGTCATTCTGTCCCAAAACTTTAAAGGGACTGTCCACTAGATAAAGCGTCGCGCGACGCGAAACAATATTTTGGGAACCTACGAGGATTGCTTATATAGCTAAAAAATACATCCGCATTAAATATGAGCGTCCGTGGTCGAGTGGTCTAAACAGGTAGCTTTTTACTCTAGGACTCCAGGAATCCGGGGGTCAGTGGTTCGAGCCCTGTTGAGGGTTACTTTTTTTTCCTTTTTTTAAATTTTTTTACTGGAGATTTTTAGTTCAAATGTTTAAATTTATCAATATAAAGCATTTAAAGCATTTAATGACAAGCTTCAATACATGCCAAAATCTAGTGGACAGTCCCTTTAACCTTGGTCATAACTTTTGCAATATTGAAGATAGCAACTTGATTTTGGCATGCATGTGTATCTCATGGACCTGCACATTTTGAGTGGTGAAAGGTCAAGGTCATCCTTCAAGGTCAAAGGTCAAATATATGGGTCAAAATCGCTCAAAAGGGGGCATAGTGTTTCTCAAACACATCACCTGTTTTTTATTAGCTCACCTGAACTACTCCTGGACATGATGAGATGTTGTGATCGCCTTTATTAGCTCACCTGAACTACTCCTGGTCATGATGAGATGTTGTGATCGCCTTTATTAGCTCACCTGAACTACTCCTGGTCATGATGAGATGTTGTGATCGCCTTTATTAGCTCACCTGAACTACTCCTGGTCATGATGAGATGTTGTGATCGCCTTTATTAGCTCACCTGAACTACTCCTGGTCATGATGAGATGTTGTGATCGCCTTTATTAGCTCACCTGAACTACTCCTGGTCATGATGAGATGTTGTGATCGCCTTTATTAGCTCACCTGAACTACTCCTGGTCATGATGAGATGTTGTGATCGCCTTTATTAGCTCACCTGAACTACTCCTGGTCATGATGAGATGTTGTGATCGCCTTTATTAGCTCACCTGAACTACTCCTGGTCATGATGAGATGTTGTGATCGCCTTTATTAGCTCACCTGAACTACTCCTGGTCATGATGAGATGTTGTGATCGCCTTTATTAGCTCACCTGAACTACTCCTGGTCATGATGAGATGTTGTGATCGCCTTTATTAGCTCACCTGAACTACTCCTGGACATGATGAGATGTTGTGATCACCTTTATTAGCTCACCTGAACTACTCCTGGTCATGATGAGATGTTGTGATCGCCTTTATTAGCTCACCTAAACTACTCCTGGTCATGATGAGATGTTGTGATCACCTTTATTAGCTCACCTGAACTTCTTCTGGACATGATGAGATGTTGTGATCGCCTTTATTAGCTCACCTGAACTACTCCTGGTCATGATGAGATGTTGTGATCGCCTTTATTAGCTCACCTGAACTACTCCTGGTCATGATGAGATGTTGTGATCACCTTTATTAGCTCACCTGAACTACTTCTGGACATGATGAGATGTTGTGATCGCCTTTATTAGCTCACCTAAACTACTCCTGGTCATGATGAGATGTTGTGATCACCTTTATTAGCTCACCTGAACTACTTCTGGACATGATGAGATGTTGTGATCGCCTTTATTAGCTCACCTGAACTACTCCTGGTCATGATGAGATGTTGTGATCACCTTTATTAGCTCACCTGAACTACTTCTGGACATGATGAGATGTTGTGATCGCCTTTATTAGCTCACCTAAACTACTCCTGGTCATGATGAGATGTTGTGATCACCTTTATTAGCTCACCTGAACTACTTCTGGACATGATGAGATGTTGTGATCGCCTTTATTAGCTCACCTGAACTACTCCTGGTCATGATGAGATGTTGTGATCACCTTTATTAGCTCACCTGAACTACTTCTGGACATGATGAGATGTTGTGATCGCCTTTATTAGCTCACCTAAACTACTCCTGGTCATGATGAGATGTTGTGATCACCTTTATTAGCTCACCTGAACTACTTCTGGACATGATGAGATGTTGTGATCGCCTTTATTAGCTCACCTAAACTACTCCTGGTCATGATGAGATGTTGTGATCACCTTTATTAGCTCACCTGAACTACTTCTGGACATGATGAGATGTTGTGATCGCCTTTATTAGCTCACCTAAACTACTCCTGGTCATGATGAGATGTTGTGATCACCTTTATTAGCTCACCTGAACTACTTCTGGACATGATGAGATGTTGTGATCGCCTTTATTAGCTCACCTAAACTACTCCTGGTCATGATGAGATGTTGTGATCACCTTTATTAGCTCACCTGAACTACTTCTGGACATGATGAGATGTTGTGATCGCCTTTATTAGCTCACCTGAACTACTCCTGGTCATGATGAGATGTTGTGATCACCTTTATTAGCTCACCTGAACTACTTCTGGACATGATGAGATGTTGTGATCGCCTTTATTAGCTCACCTAAACTACTCCTGGTCATGATGAGATGTTGTGATCACCTTTATTAGCTCACCTGAACTACTCCTGGACATGATGAGATGTTGTGATCGCCTTTATTAGCTCACCTGAACTACTCCTGGTCATGATGAGATGTTGTGATCGCCTTTTTTAGCTCACCTGAACTACTCCTGGTCATGATGAGATGTTGTGTTGCCTTTATTAGCTCACCTGAACTACTCCTGGCCATGATGAGATGTTGTGTTGCCTTTATTAGCTCACCTGAACTTCTTCTGGACATGATGAGATGTTGTGTTGCCTTTATTAGCTCACCTAAACTACTCCTGGTCATGATGAGATGTTGTGATCGCCTTTATTAGCTCACCTGAACTACTCCTGGTCATGATGAGATGTTGTGATCGCCTTTATTAGCTCACCTGAACTACTCCTGGTCATGATGAGATGTTGTGATCGCCTTTATTAGCTCACCTGAACTACTCCTGGTCATGATGAGATGTTGTGATCGCCTTTATTAGCTCACCTGAACTACTCCTGGTCATGATGAGATGTTGTGATCGCCTTTATTAGCTCACCTGAACTACTCCTGGTCATGATGAGATGTTGTGATCGCCTTTATTAGCTCACCTGAACTACTCCTGGACATGATGAGATGTTGTGATCGCCTTTATTAGCTCACCTGAACTACTCCTGGTCATGATGAGATGTTGTGATCGCCTTTATTAGCTCACCTGAACTACTCCTGGTCATGATGAGATGTTGTGATCGCCTTTATTAGCTCACCTGAACTACTCCTGGTCATGATGAGATGTTGTGATCGCCTTTATTAGCTCACCTGAACTACTCCTGGTCATGATGAGATGTTGTGATCGCCTTTATTAGCTCACCTGAACTACTCCTGGTCATGATGAGATGTTGTGATCGCCTTTATTAGCTCACCTGAACTACTCCTGGTCATGATGAGATGTTGTGATCGCCTTTATTAGCTCACCTGAACTACTCCTGGTCATGATGAGATGTTGTGATCGCCTTTATTAGCTCACCTGAACTACTCCTGGTCATGATGAGATGTTGTGATCGCCTTTATTAGCTCACCTGAACTACTCCTGGACATGATGAGATGTTGTGATCGCCTTTATTAGCTCACCTGAACTTCTTCTGGTCATGATGAGATGTTGTGATCGCCTTTATTAGCTCACCTGAACTACTCCTGGTCATGATGAGATGTTGTGATCGCCTTTATTAGCTCACCTGAACTACTCCTGGTCATGATGAGATGTTGTGATCGCCTTTATTAGCTCACCTGAACTACTCCTGGTCATGATGAGATGTTGTGATCGCCTTTATTAGCTCACCTGAACTACTCCTGGTCATGATGAGATGTTGTGATCGCCTTTATTAGCTCACCTGAACTACTCCTGGTCATGATGAGATGTTGTGATCGCCTTTATTAGCTCACCTGAACTACTCCTGGTCATGATGAGATGTTGTGATCGCCTTTATTAGCTCACCTGAACTACTCCTGGTCATGATGAGATGTTGTGATCGCCTTTATTAGCTCACCTGAACTACTCCTGGTCATGATGAGATGTTGTGATCGCCTTTATTAGCTCACCTGAACTACTCCTGGTCATGATGAGATGTTGTGATCGCCTTTATTAGCTCACCTGAACTACTCCTGGTCATGATGAGATGTTGTGATCGCCTTTATTAGCTCACCTGAACTACTCCTGGTCATGATGAGATGTTGTGATCGCCTTTATTAGCTCACCTGAACTACTCCTGGTCATGATGAGATGTTGTGATCGCCTTTATTAGCTCACCTGAACTACTCCTGGTCATGATGAGATGTTGTGATCGCCTTTATTAGCTCACCTGAACTACTCCTGGTCATGATGAGATGTTGTGATCGCCTTTATTAGCTCACCTGAACTACTCCTGGTCATGATGAGATGTTGTGATCGCCTTTATTAGCTCACCTGAACTACTCCTGGACATGATGAGATGTTGTGATCGCCTTTATTAGCTCACCTGAACTACTCCTGGTCATGATGAGATGTTGTGATGGCCTTTATTAGCTCACCTGAACTACTCCTGGTCATGATGAGATGTTGTGATGGCCTTTATTAGCTCACCTGAACTACTCCTGGACATGATGAGATGTTGTGATCCCCTTTATTAGCTCACCTGAACTACTCCTGGTCATGATGAGATGTTGTGATGGCCTTTATTAGCTCACCTGAACTACTCCTGGTCATGATGAGATGTTGTGATGGCCTTTTGTCTGTCATGCTTCATGTGTCATCCTATGTCAACATTGACCTTGTGAACACTAGAGGCCACATTTATTGCCCAATCTTCATGAAACTTGGTCATAACATTAATCCCAATTATATCTTTGCTGAGATTGAAACTGAATCATGTGGGGTCAAAAACTAGGTCTCTCGGTCAAATTGAAGAAAAAGCTTGTGAAAACCCTGAAAGTCATGTTATTTGCCCAATCGCTCAGAACATTTAATCTTATTCTAATTTTTTCTGGGCTGGATTCAAAAAATGTTCTGGTTTGTTAAAAAACATGGCCATTAGGGGACGGGGCAGTTTTCCTTTTATGGCTATAGTGAAACCTTGTGAATACTTTCGAAGTCACGTGTTTTTGCCCAAAAAGCATACAACTTTATCAAAACATTTTTCCTTTATATAACGATATCTTAGCCACCTTCAAAATTGGGTCCGGATACAAAAGCAAGGTCAGAAGTCCCATTTGTTACACTAACACTACAAAAGCTTCTTAGACTAGTTGAGTTCCTTTGGTTCTCAGGTGAGCAAGCTAGGGCCTTCGGTTCTTTGGTATTGCATTTCTTGTATTATTTTTTATCACATGCTATACCTTGTTTTCAATGTTATACAGACATAACATATTTTTGTATATTACACATGTGCAATACAACATTTGTAAGCGTTTTCATTGGCTACAGAATCAATACTAACCAATCGCATGGCTTTATTTTGGTGAAATGACGTTGTCAACATGGAATGTCGTCACGATTGTAAACAACTTTTGGATCTATCAGCATTTGTTTGGTCAATTAAGATGTATTTTATTTAGTTAAAAAGCATGTGATAAAAAAGATCTGACACTCGTCAGATCTCGCTTACTTACAAAATTCCTGAACTTGTTTAATAAAATATGGTATGATATGACAACTCATGTCAGATCCTATATGTATGACTACAATACATATGCTATATTTATATTTGATTGTTTCTTTTTGCATAATCTAAAGATGGGATGAGACAGACTTTTGGTTAACCAATGCTATTTGGTGGATGTCCTGCCATTTGGTGGGGAGACCGCATGCTTTTCAAAAAGTTTTCAGCATTAACGTTTGTACCAAACTTAAGGAAACTATTGGTCATAGTATCTATGTCTAGTTTGATGTTCAAGCAATCAATACAGGAACTACACAGCTGTAACCCTTGAATATAAAAACTTGGCATTTGAATCATATTACACTGAAAAGCCGAATGTATTAACTTCATCCAATCTTTACCAATTTAAAAAAATTATGTGTGTTGGCAAACAATTTGTTGTTTTATTAAACTAATATGGATATTATTAACATTTTATGCACATTTTTAACCATGTATGCCTGGAAACCACAGTCTCATTTTGACGTTAACCTTTCAGAAAGTTCAACCAGGTGTCACACCAAAGGGAGATGATCTGAAATTCCTGGTCTACATGGTAACAGCAGACGAGATTGCTCACCCTTGGCACAGGAAACCCCTACCAGGGAGTGAGGTAGCCATTTGTTTATAATATGAAACGTGTCCTGGGAAAACTGGGCTTAGTGCATAAGCGTAAAATGCAGTCCCAAATTAACCTGTGCAGTCCGCACAGGCTAATCAGGGACGACACTTTCTGCTTTTATGGAATTGTTCATTTAAAAGAAGTCACTTGAAAACACAAATCAAGTCTATGATGAAAGTGTTGTCCCAGATTAGCCTGTGCGGACTGCACAGGCTGATCTGGGACGGCACTTTACGCTCATGCATTAAGCCCACTTTTCCTGGAACGTGTATCATATAAGTTACATCAATAGCAGCAGACCTCTGGTCTGCCATGGATAATTGCATGGAAATATTTTAAGGACAATTTTCACCCTTGTTCAGTCAGCAAGATAACACAGTCATGCATTTTCTCAGAAAATCTTAGGATCCCAGAATTAAATCTTAGGATCTTGGGATTTTAGGCTCCTTCTTATTTTCATCTTCATAATTTTCATGGACTTTATTTTTATGTTAAGTATCGGTGGTGTTGAGTTGTGTCTTATTATCTAATGAAGTGATTTTTAATACTCCATGGTTGATGGAAAGTTTTAAATTATTAGCTTTTACAATGATGTATATGCACGTGTTTATCTTATCTTGTTGAGCGGCTATTAAAAACAAAAAATGTGCACAAATTATCACCATTCTGATATGATGTGTCACTCGTAACAACTGTGTCTTGTCCAGAGCTTAAAGGTTGAGGTCACACTTGAAAGTCATAAATTGGCATCAGGTGGGGACAAAGGAAATCGGGGTTAGGGGGTGCAGACTATTTATTTATTACTAATCAATCAAAAGTAAAACACTGTACAAACCATGTACTAGCATGAAACTGACACCCACAGACAGGTAATTGTATATTTAAATACCAAAATGATGAAATATCAACGAAAAGAAGATTTTAAGCAAAATTAACATCCTACAGAAAAATATGCTAACTTAAAACTTAATGTAAATGAACTTCACAATTCCATCACATTACAAAGTATGCGCGATTCGAAAAGTGGAACATTGGCACATTTCCCCCCCCCCCCCCCCCNCTAAATCTGCTTATGGGCATTACATGGCTTGTTGGGATTGTAACTTCATTATTCATTAAGCAGTTTAAAATAATTGGCCACAAATGATCACCTTGTTAAGACAGAATGTTATTCAAAACACTTGTGTCCATAGGTTCAATATCATACATGGATAATATATAGCTTGTCAGGACTGAAAGTTCACCATTCATCAGTCAATTTTAAAATAACAGACCCTTAGGTTTTACAAACGTTGTTTTTTTTCAATCAGTATCTATTGGATGTTATCAAAATATGTCTTGAAAATTAAAAAGCTATAAAAGCACTCAATCCTAATCCTACCTAACTAGTTTCAATTTTAAGATTCTCACATTTTGTTGTTGTTGTTTTTTGGCATGGATATTCTTCGTTTCACAGGTTGAAGAGTTGACAATGGAGGTAAGCCAGGCCCCTGTTCCACTCAGCAGGCTGAGAGACCTACAGACAAAGTCTGATCTCTCCGTGGCCCAGAAATCAAGACTCATGGACTATGCAGCTTTAAGAGTGAGTGCACAGAATCTTTGTATTATGTTATTGGAGAGTCAGATTTTTTTTCAAAGAACACCCAAGGTTCTTTCGCATTCCTGGGCCTTTATTCACCAAGCCATTCTTTGACTTAAGTCTAAGAATAAAGAATTTTCTTTAAATTGGAATATTCAAGAATTGCTTTAATTTTGAGTAAGACTTGGCATTAACTACCTCTATTAACATCATTCTTCACGTAGAACATTCTTTTCAGGACAATATCACCAGTGGTAGCCTGCATATATTCAAAGCTGGACGTGTTTTTCTTGGTTCTAAGTCTGTTCTTTATTCTTAAGTCTAAGAATGGGTCGGTGAATACGGGTCCAGGGCCAGTCCAGGGCCAGTATTCATCATACAATTCTTAGCCTTTAGTTTAAGAATAAAGAATATTCATTAAATTGGAATATTCAACTTTCAAGAATTGCTTTAATTTTGAGTCAAACTTGGCATGAACCACCTCTATCTACATTATTCTTCATGCAGAGCATTTTGTTATGACAGAATCACCAGTGGTAGCCTGTACATATTCAAATGCTCAACATGTTTTTCTTGGTTCTAAATCTATTCTTTATTCTAAAGTCTAAGAATGGGTTGGTGAATACGCGTCCAGATATAAAAGATGTCTTATCTCCTAAACTTTTCTATTTCAGACACAAATAGTTTCACGTTCAGCCTTCGATATAATTCTTATAAAAATGCAAACTTAAATAATAAAAACCATGTATGAATGTTTTACAAGTTCAAAAAAAAAAAAAAAAAACAATGCACATTTTCCATGAGTTGAAATGCTAAGCACTCATCAGTTGATAAGGCAATACATTTTTCATCTCAGAAAAACAGTTTGACCTCTTATCTACAGAGTTCTCCTAATAATGCTCAAAATTACCACCAGAGGAATTCANGTAGAATATGGCCATAAAACTTGTCTGCCTTCTTCAAAGGTAGAATATGGCCATAAAACTTGTCTGCCTTCTTCAAAGGTAGAATATGGCCATAAAACTTGTCTGCCTTCTTCAAAGGTAGAATATGGCCATAAAACTTGTCTGCCTTCTTCAAAGGTAGAATATGGCCATAAAACTTGTCTGCCTTCTTCAAAGGTAGAATATGGCCATAAAACTTGTCTGCCTTCTTCAAAGGTAGAATATGGCCATAAAACTTGTCTGCCTTCTTCAAAGGTAGAATATGGCCATAAAACTTGTCTGCCTTCTTCAAAGGTAGAATATGGCCATAAAACTTGTCTGCCTTCTTCAAAGGTAGAATATGGCCATAAAACTTGTCTGCCTTCTTCAAAGGTAGAATATGGCCATAAAACTTGTCTGCCTTCTTCAAAGGTAGAATATGGCCATAAAACTTGTCTGCCTTCTTCAAAGGTAGAATATGGCCATAAAACTTGTCTGCCTTCTTCAAAGGTAGAATATGGCCATAAAACTTGTCTGCCTTCTTCAAAGGTAGAATATGGCCATAAAACTTGTCTGCCTTCTTCAAAGGTAGAATATGGCCATAAAACTTGTCTGCCTTCTTCAAAGGTAGAATATGGCCATAAAACTTGTCTGCCTTCTTCAAAGGTAGAATATGGCCATAAAACTTGTCTGCCTTCTTCAAAGGTAGAATATGGCCATAAAACTTGTCTGCCTTCTTCAAAGGTAGAATATGGCCATAAAACTTGTCTGCCTTCTTCAAAGGTAGAATATGGCCATAAAACTTGTCTGCCTTCTTCAAAGGTAGAATATGGCCATAAAACTTGTCTGCCTTCTTCAAAGGTAGAATATGGCCATAAAACTTGTCTGCCTTCTTCAAAGGTAGAATATGGCCATAAAACTTGTCTGCCTTCTTCAAAGGTAGAATATGGCCATAAAACTTGTCTGCCTTCTTCAAAGGTAGAATATGGCCATAAAACTTGTCTGCCTTCTTCAAAGGTAGAATATGGCCATAAAACTTGTCTGCCTTCTTCAAAGGTAGAATATGGCCATAAAACTTGTCTGCCTTCTTCAAAGGTAGAATATGGCCATAAAACTTGTCTGCCTTCTTCAAAGGTAGAATATGGCCATAAAACTTGTCTGCCTTCTTCAAAGGTAGAATATGGCCATAAAACTTGTCTGCCTTCTTCAAAGGTAGAATATGGCCATAAAACTTGTCTGCCTTCTTCAAAGGTAGAATATGGCCATAAAACTTGTCTGCCTTCTTCAAAGGTAGAATATGGCCATAAAACTTGTCTGCCTTCTTCAAAGGTAGAATATGGCCATAAAACTTGTCTGCCTTCTTCAAAGGTAGAATATGGCCATAAAACTTGTCTGCCTTCTTCAAAGGTAGAATATGGCCATAAAACTTGTCTGCCTTCTTCAAAGGTAGAATATGGCCATAAAACTTGTCTGCCTTCTTCAAAGGTAGAATATGGCCATAAAACTTGTCTGCCTTCTTCAAAGGTAGAATATGGCCATAAAACTTGTCTGCCTTCTTCAAAGGTAGAATATGGCCATAAAACTTGTCTGCCTTCTTCAAAGGTAGAATATGGCCATAAAACTTGTCTGCCTTCTTCAAAGGTAGAATATGGCCATAAAACTTGTCTGCCTTCTTCAAAGGTAGAATATGGCCATAAAACTTGTCTGCCTTCTTCAAAGGTAGAATATGGCCATAAAACTTGTCTGCCTTCTTCAAAGGTAGAATATGGCCATAAAACTTGTCTGCCTTCTTCAAAGGTAGAATATGGCCATAAAACTTGTCTGCCTTCTTCAAAGGTAGAATATGGCCATAAAACTTGTCTGCCTTCTTCAAAGGTAGAATATGGCCATAAAACTTGTCTGCCTTCTTCAAAGGTAGAATATGGCCATAAAACTTGTCTGCCTTCTTCAAAGGTAGAATATGGCCATAAAACTTGTCTGCCTTCTTCAAAGGTAGAATATGGCCATAAAACTTGTCTGCCTTCTTCAAAGGTAGAATATGGCCATAAAACTTGTCTGCCTTCTTCAAAGGTAGAATATGGCCATAAAACTTGTCTGCCTTCTTCAAAGGTAGAATATGGCCATAAAACTTGTCTGCCTTCTTCAAAGGTAGAATATGGCCATAAAACTTGTCTGCCTTCTTCAAAGGTAGAATATGGCCATAAAACTTGTCTGCCTTCTTCAAAGGTAGAATATGGCCATAAAACTTGTCTGCCTTCTTCAAAGGTAGAATATGGCCATAAAACTTGTCTGCCTTCTTCAAAGGTAGAATATGGCCATAAAACTTGTCTGCCTTCTTCAAAGGTAGAATATGGCCATAAAACTTGTCTGCCTTCTTCAAAGGTAGAATATGGCCATAAAACTTGTCTGCCTTCTTCAAAGGTAGAATATGGCCATAAAACTTGTCTGCCTTCTTCAAAGGTAGAATATGGCCATAAAACTTGTCTGCCTTCTTCAAAGGTAGAATATGGCCATAAAACTTGTCTGCCTTCTTCAAAGGTAGAATATGGCCATAAAACTTGTCTGCCTTCTTCAAAGGTAGAATATGGCCATAAAACTTGTCTGCCTTCTTCAAAGGTAGAATATGGCCATAAAACTTGTCTGCCTTCCTCAAAGGTAGAATATGGCCATAAAACTTGTCTGCCTTCCTCAAAGGTAGAATATGGACATAAAACTTGTCTGCCTTCCTCAAAGGTAGAATATGGACATAAAACTTGTCTGCCCATATTTTGTCATTCATCATGTTAGTAAAGATAACTTACCAATAATGACAACCAGTAGGAGATGGCACTTTTAATGTTGAAGCTGTTTGCCAACCTCAACGGTCAAGGTCAGACTTCGAGGTCATATATCAAATTGTCTATAAAACAACTTGTCACTGCAGTAACTTAGTCATTCATATGGCAATTGTATGGTAACTTACCACAAATGACTACCACGAGTTGCCTGAGTGTCAAATGTCTCAGAACCTTAAGGTCAAGTTCACATTTAGATGTCAAGTGTCAATTTTGGCCATAGAAAGCTTGCTTTTGTCATAATCATAGTTTTGAGACAAAAGTGCAATATGGGGGCCTCTTCGCCCTATGGTTGACCCTGGTTGAAAGTGTTGACCCTGATTAGCCTATGAAGACTGCACAGGCTTATCTGGGCTGAAACTACCCACATGCATTAAGACCCATTTTCCCAGAGCGAGGCTCAAATTTGTTTGTACCTTTTAAACTCTGGTGTTTTGTTGTAGAGCCAGTATTGGCCTCCTAAAAAGGATATCAGCACTTCTGTACAGCAGCGAGAGAAGTTCTATTTCTGTGTGCCCGGCCTGCCACAGTCATTCTTCCCCACACTTCTCAGGTATGGACTTATAAGCTGTGTTGTAGGAAAACTGGGCTTAAGGCATGTGCGTAAAGTCTCATCCCAGATTAGACTGAGCAGTCGGCACAGGCTTATCAGGGATGACACTTTCTACCTAGACTGGATTTTCTTTTAGAAGAGAGCTCCTTTAAACGAAACATTTTTCAAAGCGGAAAGTGTCATCCTGATTAGCCTACGCTGACTGCACAGGCTTATATGAGTTGACACTTAAGGAACATACATTATGCCCAATTTTTCCCAGAACGTTTCTCAACTTTACTTGAATCTGAATCTTTTCTTTATTCATAAAGTGGCTTATCAACAGTTTATCCCTGAAATCCAGAATTTTTTAAATTAAGGTGATCCCACTTTTCACAGATACTTTGATCAAGCAGCAATACATATCTTCTCATGATCGTTAAGATGGTGTTTTTTTTTCAATGAATTGTTCCAGATGATTGAAACTTATGCCTTCAAAAATGGTGCACTTCAATGTGAATTTAACAGCACTTTAGTACTGATATAAATTGTGCACATGCTTAAAGCTGTACTTTATATACTTTGAGTGGTAACTATTTAACTAATAATAATACTACTGATTTTCTTGGGACTGCTAAGGGTGTCCCTGTGACAACAAAGTGAAATCATAAAAAAAAAAAAAAAAAAAAAANAAAAAAAAAATCACAGCATTTTTTAAAGCCTGCTCCTTGTGTTAAGCAACTATTTTATCAACAGTTTGACAGGTTTTGAAAATAAAATGCTGTATTTAGTATTGATATTCCACTTTAAAACAAAAAATATGTCTATTTACAGTCTGCACAGGCTAAACAGGGACAACACTTTCCGCCTACACTGGATTTTCATTTAGAAGAGACCTCCTTGAAACAAACAATTCCATAAAAGCAGAAGGTGCCGTCCCTGATAAGCCTTTGCCGACTCCACAGGCTAATCTGGGTTGAAACTTTACACACATGCATTAAGACCCATTTTCCCAGAACCCGGCTTATATAATTTGAAATGTTTCTCTAGGGAGTTGATGCGCTATGGTACCCCATCGATTGCCTGGCAGAGTGGGGCTATTTTCCAGAAAGGTCATATAACCGTGTCAGTGCAAATACTGTCTGACGGAAAAGGTAAGGCAGTTTCAAAACTTGTATCAAATATGCAAATATATGAAACAATATCAATTGAGACTTAGCAAGGATGTTTCCAAATAATTGTAAATGTATGATGAATTCAATAACTTTGCTGATATTATATTCATTTTTATGCCCCTGAAGGTGGGCATATAGTGATCACGCTGTCTGTCTGTCCGTCCGTCTGTCGGTCCTGAAATTCCGTCACTCTTTGCGTTTAGGTTTCGAAAAATGGTGATTACTTTTGCAATATTGATCATAGCAACTTGATATGTGGCATGCATGTGTTTCTCATGGAGCTGCACATTTTGAGTGGTGAAAGGTCAAGGTCAAGGTCATCCTTCAAGGTCAAAGGTCAAACAAAAAAACTTAACTAAATTTGATAACCAGCCAGATCGCTTGAAGCACTTGTGAATTATAAATTGGGCAAATTGTTGCCTTTTGACTCGGCTAGTTATAATCATATCATCAAACTTTGTCACAATCTTTGTGGGCTAAAAAGCTTGCCAAGTTGTATAACCAGCCACTGCCTGAAGCAATTCTTTAGTATGGCTCTTGAATTATTGGAAATTTGCTTAATTAGAGTTGTATTTAATTCTTTAGCATCAGAACTCAAAATCGTTATTTGTTGGACAATCATAAAGATAAAGAACATATAAATAAATAATATCAATTAACAGACACAGTGGTGCAATGGATATACTGTGCACCTAGCAATCGGGAGGTCCAGGTTTAATGTAGAGCATTCTCCAGATTTTCCGTCAAAACACTTCATACTGCTTCTACCCAGAAAATCGAATCAAAAGTATCTGTATTAGCCACAGGCATTTGATGTGATTAAGCTAAAACTGATAGGTTTAATAATACACAATCACTTTTCAGACCAATTCCCAGTGCTAGTCTAACACAATCATGTTTCAGACCAATTCCCCGTGCTGGTTCTACAGGTGAGGGGTAACCGTGGTAACCCTGCATTCTCTGATGAGCCACTGTGGACCACGCTAAAGCTTTATGCCAACACCATTGATCTACTCTTCCTCAAGTTCAACATATCTGCTATGGTAAGTTTGGTGTTGTGTTGTTTTGTTTTGCAGACTTCAACATATCTGCTATGGTAAGTTTGGTGTTGTGTTGTTTTGTTTTAAAGACTTCAACCTACTGATGCATAAGGAATTGATCTAAACATGGTTTGATTAATCATTTCTACAGTGGTAAGAAAATATGGACTTTGACTTAATGATGTGGAAATATTACATGTTTAACTTCATCCAGAACACCTCATTTTTAATAGAAATTCAGTTGAAGGAGTCAAAGACGCTTTTTGAAAATTTGTGTAGTTATCAGGCTTGCTCTGTTGTTCAGACGCTGTCAAAGGGCTGGTGGGGGTGGGTTATTTTTGTCTCTTAAAGGTTATTGTAGTTATGAGGATCCCACTGTATTGGGAACAGTGGTCTATTGGTAGGATGCTGGTCTAGGAATCAGAAGAACCCCACTCAGACCATTGGAGTTTTTCTGAGCAAAATATTAATGCCACGCTTGCTCCTTTTCATCCAGGTGTATAATTGACCAGTCGCCAGCTGTCAATCATACTCACGGACAATCAATCATATTTATTTTATTGCGGCCACATGGTCCGACAAACAAAGAGTGTCGGAGTAATTGAATAAGCGTTTTATGTAAACAAAATTAGATCGCGTATTTGGCGACTGGTCAATTGGGTACCTGTGAGGGAAATAAGCCTATGTGAGGTGGCTGAATACTGTGCAGAGTATAAACAGCCGACTTATATCCCAGTAATCAGGAGGTTCATGTGAAAGTCGACTGAAGATGCACTAGTCATCAAAGCAGACTATAAACCCGACTTTTACCCTTTAAAGGGTTAAAGATAAATGTTGTAATGTCCCCTTTAACATTTCAGAAATGCATCCACGTCTTTTAAAGGTTAATGTAGTAATGTGCCCATTTCAGAAATGTGTCCACTGCTCTGCGTGCAGTCAGACCTCCTCGGTGGTGGAGATGCTGTCGAAGGGTCTCGGCGGGGCGCAGTACTTCATGGAGCACCTCGTGCGTGTAGGGGACAACAAGGATATCACGTGCGGGGTCTGCGGGACACAGGCCCACAGGGACTCTCAGCTGGGGCCATGTAGGTGACACAGAGTGACAAGATTTGAGCCTCGTTCTAGTAAAACTGCGTAAAGTGTCGTACCAGATTAACCTGTGCAGTCAGCACAGGCTAATCAGGGGCGTTCCGCCTAAAAATGAATTTTGTTTACAAGAGACATCCTTTAAATTTAAAATACCGTAAAAGCAGAAAGTGTTGTCCCTGATTAGCCTGTGCAGATTTCACAGGCTAATCTGGGGAAACACTTAACGCACATGCATAAGCCTAGTTTTCCCAGAAAACAAGGCTCATTTGTTCATTTAAGGGGACTTTTGGTTTTGACCTCTGTCTGTCCGCAAACAGAATCCTGCGATTTCTTAAAAGACACTGAAGACGGTTGGTTCAAACTAAGTATTCTTATTTAGGGCAATCTGAGGATTGTGTATGACCTTTGTTTTTATACCAGAGGTCAATGGTCATGTAATTGTAGCTTAAAATAAAACAAAGCTTAATATTGTAATAAATAAAAAAAGTACATACAATAGGATAATGTTATACACATAGGGCTTTAGTTATAGCTTTTGTCTGTCTGTCAGTCTCTTGGTCTGTTCATATGTCTGTCAACAAAATCTGAAATAACCCGAAAAGTACATCAGATATGATCACGAAACATGGTCAACAGAATTCCAGATAGGACGGTTAATTGCAAAGTTTCACATAATTTTTTCAAAATATTCATTGAAAATATTTTTGAAGGTCAAAATACATATTCTTGCATATGAGGTATGCATATATTTTGGATGCATTTTGTCCAATTGGGTCAGTATTGACTTGTGGTTGTCATATAATACTTGCAGAGTGTTTTCACGTAGAATTAATTTTCATTATGCCTTTTTCCAGTTATATCAATTTATAGTAATAATTGTCTGATTTATGATTATTAAATTTGTCATTTGCATGGTTGACTAAGTTTAAACCTAGTTATATTAGCTTGATTGCATCATAAGCATTAGGCTTATATAAGCGCTCTTAAGACCGTTTTATACATTTAGCCATAGCCGCCACTGAGCTGGTACCCAGCCATGACCCACAGGGCTGC
Organism: Dreissena rostriformis; assembly: GCA_007657795.1. NCBI lineage: Eukaryota > Metazoa > Mollusca > Bivalvia > Myida > Dreissenidae > Dreissena > Dreissena rostriformis. The sequence continues at coordinate 19,721 of VMBQ01003076.1, forward strand.
GCCAAGGCGACCAGCAATGCTCTGAACCGATGCCTCATGTGCAACAACTGTGCGATAGAGGGGACCCACTGTGGGGTCAACCTGACACAGGGCGCAAAGAACTGGTATGATGGACATTGTTGTGTGTTCTTGTTGTTTTTTGCCTCCTTCAGATCAAGTTCGAGTTTCGTTAGGTGCATTGACTTTTGACGAAGATACGGGCTTTTTTTTCTGAAACGCTTTCAGATACTGACCTTATTTTTGCTGTGTGAGTCTACCATCATGACTAACAGATCAAATTATCAGTTTTATTCTGGTCCATTGATTTTTGACAAAGTTACAGGCCTTAGACTTTACAATTTTCTCTAAAATAGCTGCTGTGCGGCATCAAAGTGCAGTAGGGGACATTGTGTTTCACAAACACAGCTCTTGTTTTCTCTACAAAATTTAAGATACAGCAAAAAACATAAATGTCGTAGAATGATAGAGGAAAACTGACTTTGAGAGATGACACTGAAAGAACTGGTACGTTTGTTAATTAAAAAAAAAAAGAAGTATGGATACAACAGGACATATTTATGATGTAATGGAGGAAATCTTACACAAAGAACTTGTACTATTGCAGATTTACCTTAGCTGTTGTTGTGCTATTGTCAACCGGGCAGCTTTTACATTAAAACTACTATGAACAGTCTATTATGTAAAGTTGGAATACAACATTTATTCTAGAATGGACTGTTTCAGCTTCATTTGCTTTGTTTTGACCATGCAAATGTCAGTGGTATTAAAAACAAAGATTAAAGCCAGAAATTATAGAGTTCTCAATTAAAAATAGATGGACCTTTGCTCATGCACCGCATGGGCAAACCCCCTTTGCTCATACACCACATGGGCGAACCCCCTTTGCTCATGCACTGTATGGGCAAACCCTCTTTTTGACGAAATGAAGTCATTATTCCCAGTGTATTTACATTGTAAAAGAGTTTAACTAGAGAATTTTGCTGGAATAATAACGTCATTTTGCCAAAAAGAGGGTTTGCCCATAGGGTGCATGAGGAAAGGGGGTTGCATGGTCAAAACAAAGCAAATGAAGCTGAAACAATCCATTCTAGAATTAATGTTGTATTCCAACCTTTACATAATAGACTGTTTATGTTATGTTGTTTACACCTAAGGTTTTTCACTCAATTTACATTTCTGTGTAGACATTTAACATCGAAAAAATATGGACACATTTGTGAAATAATTTTTATGAACGATGTTCCGGCTCTATTACAGTACATGGATAAAAAATTACTTGCCTGAAATTGGCATGTACCATATAACAATTAACCCTTTCCCACTCAAAAGCAAAGTGAAAATAGCTTATAAACCAACATAAAACCAGAACTGTGAGTATCTAGCAGGCTGTTTAGGTTGTATGCTGTTTTCTGCTAATCAGTATGTTAGGGTTGGAATTAGAGCATTTAATGTTGAATCCATTCATAAAAGTCTCTTATTTAAAAATTTTTTTTAAGGGACTACAAATGGATCAAAATGAGTATCTGCGCCATAAAGGGTTATCTTCTTGAATTCGGGTTCAAAACATTCACTCCTTTGGATTGTGTTTCTTTTTGACAGGCATTGTGACTGCAACAGGACGGCCAAACTGTGCATCTACTGTGGAATGTGTCAAAGGTGTTTCCTCGCAATCAAGGTAAATGGAAAAAATGGATTTTTCTTTGCAAAATCACTGGTTCTCGAAGTTTCCTTGCAATCAAGGTAAAATGGATACAAATTTGAATTTTCTTGGCAAAATCACTGGTCTTCATTTTTGATCTTGCTCAGATGATCTGGCTATTATTAGGTTTTGGTTATGTTTAAGTGGTATTCCATGAGAAAGAAATTTATTTAATGAAAATCAAATCTTCAATGATCAGGGGCCCTCTTTTATCTTAATCTTGAGATAAATTTAAGTTATGACTTAATTTAAAGTAAAAACAAATTGACATTTATACATATGCAATTTTTATTTATCTAGGGTCACCGCCTTGGAATGGCGAATGCTACGCATTTTGGTATATACTTGTTGATTTATAGGAAAATTAAACTTCAGAAACATTTTTTGTTAGAAATTCTTATTAATATCCAGAAGTCTCTTATTTTTAAGGCATTAGTGTCAAGTTGCTTATACAATTCAGAAAAAGACATACATCGCAAAACTAAAAACTGCACAGGCAAATCTGGGATGAAATTTTACGCACATGCATTAAGCCCAGTTTTCCCAAAACAAGGCTCATATGATGTCAACCGAAGTAACACAAATTACAGAATACAGCAGCAGAGTTGGAGCCCAAGTTTGATCCTCCAAAGTCCGAGCGGTACCAGCAGGATCAGTTGTCTGCCCTTGACAAGGTCAAGGTCACAGAGTCTGGGAGTATCTATGGTTTCATAGAGGCCGAGTCGTCGGTCGCCTTGGAAACAAAGCAGTTGACGCCGAACTACGCACCAGACATGATGATCACCATTGTGAAAGATGGCTACTTTATCCTGAATCTGCAAACTTTGGCGAAGTAAGTTTCGTAGGGAATACCTGTCAAAATAGGCAGTTTAAGTTCCCATACAGTTGTATGAAATATATGCGATGTTTCCTTTTTAACTATGCTGTTAAATGTTTTTTGCCAGTGGTCGATGTATAGCAACTAATGTCTCATGTATTAGAACCAATATGCCGTATATTGTTTGTATAACTTATATCATAAAATGTATCAAACAAATAGTTATCCATGTATAACAACCAATGTCCCATGTAAACCAACTTTTGTTGCATGTATACTAGCAAGTGCAGCATGTACAAAAACAAGTGACTATTGTATACCAACAAATGTCACATGTATTACAACAATGAGACATGTATAACCCTTTGAGCGCTGGAACCGAATTTTTAAGGCCTTTGCAAACAGTTTGGATCCAGATGAGACGCCACAGAACGTGGCGTCTCATCAGGATCCAAACTGTTTGCTATTCTGATAGTATTCTTTGAAAAAAAATCGAAGAAAATGCTAATTTTAGAAATTCAGCAGACAACATTTTAGCAGACGACAAATTTCCCAGCATGCAAAGGGATAAAAACTGATATCACATGTTTTACAAACAACTTTTCATCCTTTGCAAAATGGCTTATGCATAAAAATCAATGCCATAACCAATGATGCATATGAGCCTGGCTCTGGGAAAACGAGGTTCTGACTGCGCAGGCTAATCTGGGCCAACATGGTTCTGACTGCACAGGCTAATCTGGGCCAACACTTCATGCACATGCATTGAGGTTCTGACTGCGCAGGCTAATCTGGGCCAACACTTAATGCACATGCATTGAGTCCCTCTGACTGCACAGGCTAATCTGGGCCAACACTTAATGCACATGCATTGAGTCCCTCTGACTGCACAGGCTAATCTGGGCCAACACTTAATGCACATGCATTGAGTCCCTCTGACTGCACAGGCTAATCTGGGCCAACACTTAGTGCACATGCATTGAGTCCCTGACTGCACAGGCTAATCTGGGCCAACACTTAGTGCACATGCATTGAGTCCCTGACTGCACAGGCTAATCTGGGCCAACACTTAGTGCACATGCATTGAGTCCCTGACTGCACAGGCTAATCTGGGCCAACACTTAGTGCACATGCATTGAGTCCCTGACTGCACAGGCTAATCTGGGCCAACACTTAGTGCACATGCATTGAGTCCCTGACTGCACAGGCTAATCTGGGCCAACACTTAGTGCACATGCATTGAGTCCCTGACTGCACAGGCTAATCTGGGCCAACACTTAGTGCACATGCATTGAGTCCCTGACTGCACAGGCTAATCTGGGCCAACACTTAGTGCACATGCATTGAGTCCCTGACTGCACAGGCTAATCTGGGCCAACACTTAGTGCACATGCATTGAGTCCCTGACTGCACAGGCTAATCTGGGCCAACACTTAGTGCACATGCATTGAGTCCCTGACTGCACAGGCTAATCTGGGCCAACACTTAGTGCACATGCATTGAGTCCCTGACTGCACAGGCTAATCTGGGCCAACACTTAGTGCACATGCATTGAGTCCCTGACTGCACAGGCTAATCTGGGCCAACACTTAGTGCACATGCATTGAGTCCCTGACTGCACAGGCTAATCTGGGCCAACACTTAGTGCACATGCATTGAGTCCCTGACTGCACAGGCTAATCTGGGCCAACACTTAGTGCACATGCATTGAGTCCCTGACTGCACAGGCTAATCTGGGCCAACACTTAGTGCACATGCATTGAGTCCCTGACTGCACAGGCTAATCTGGGCCAACACTTAGTGCACATGCATTGAGTCCCTGACTGCACAGGCTAATCTGGGCCAACACTTAGTGCACATGCATTGAGTCCCTGACTGCACAGGCTAATCTGGGCCAACACTTAATGCACATGCATTGAGTCCCTTTTACCTAGAGTGAGGCTCATATATTTTACCTCCATGTTTACAGGGAAGGCTTAAGCAGACTGGAGATCGAGTATTTCAGCAAGACGGGAGTGGTGTCAGAGAGAGGTATTATAGTGAAAACAAACTCAGACGGGACCCCATTTAAACGCGTTCTGGCAAAACTCGGGGATACGTTGTCTGTCCAGCTTCGCTATTGCGAGGTGAGTCTGAATTTTGATTATTCTTATATGATAAAGTTTAGTTTAAACCAATTATTTTAGCTAAATTGCATCAAAAGCCTTATAAGCCTATTGAAACATTCTGTAGTCCGTTTCCAGGGTAGAACCAGTACTTGCCGCCTTTGGGAGATCAAAAAAATGCTCCCACGGTGGGGATTGAAACCTCCGGGTCGCTTTCTTTGGATCTTTTATGGCTTTCTGTCATAATGCATAAACAACAACAAAAAATCGATGAAACTGTGCAATTTTAGTTTTGGTTTTGTGCACATGCATAAAAAGTGATCATTTTTGCCATCATACGTTTGAGCTTCACTCTGTGAAAACAGGGCTTAATGTATGTGCGTATAGCTTCATCCAAGATAAGCCTGTTCAGTGCGCACAGGCTTATCAGGGACAACGCTTTCCGCCTAAACCTAGATTTGGGTTAGAAGAGACTTTGTGAAAACAGGGCTTAATGTATGTGTGTGAAGCGTCATCCCAGATTAGCCTGTGCAGTGCGCACAGGCTTATCAAAGACAAAACTTTCCACCTGCACTGGATTTTCAGTTAGAAGAGACTTCCTTTAAACAAAAAATACCATAAAAGCAGAAAGTGTCTGTGTGACAAAACTTTAAGCAAATGCGTTTAGCCCCATTTTCCCAGAACAAAGCTTAAAATGGTGATCATTTTTGCCATCATACATTTTCAAAACATCTCTTCATTAAGGATGAGCGCCCGGCTGTGGAGAAAATATCAGAGACAGGTGGTGCTGTGACAATGAACAGGGTAAGCAAATGCACATTTACCACCACCAAGACTGATACATCAGCCACACTCGGGGAAAACCGTGCTTAATGCTTGTGCCATAAGTGTTGACCCTAGATTCGCCAGTGCAGTCTGCACGTTTCAACTACATTGGATTTTTGCTAAGAATAGCCTTCCTTTAAACAAAAAATAGGCATTGAAGCGGAAAGTGTCGTCCCAGATTAGCTTGAGCGGACTGCACAGGCTATTCATGGATGACACTTAATGCACATGCATTAAGCCCCATTTTTCCAGAGCAGGGCTCATATATCTTTGTTCTTCCTCCTTTTTGTTGTGATGGATAAGCGACTTCAGGCAAAATTTTCAAAATTTAATATGGATAAGATTTACAAGATGGCAGAAGTGTTACTTTAAAAACTAGCACTTCCTTTGGATGTAGTCTTGGTTTCTATAGTAAGCTGAAGAATGCCAACTATCCACCATCTATAAAATTGAATTGACGGCACTCCTTACAAGAATATTCAAAGAAAGTTTAAGACACTGATGTTTACTTTTGGAGTTGCCAAGCACTTATTTGTTTTATATTAAGAGGTCATGTCAATAAAAACAGAAGTGTCAATACATTTCTAACAATATCCACCTGCATACAATTATGCAGTTTGAAAATCATTTATCTTTTTACTGCATATATGCATTTTTAGCTTGGCTGTTTTCGAAGAAAACCCGACATAGCCCTCTTGTCTGCCGCGTTGTCATGGTCGTAGTCGTTGTCGTAGTTGTCCCAAACATGGCGTCTCTTATGAATTTTTAGGAAAGAGTAATAAATTGTTCGCAAATTATCACTCAGATTATCGTTGTATCCTTGTATAACGCGCACCAACTGCTTAAATTTACAATTTAGGTTAAATGTACGCATAATACACAGTAAAGTACTTTAATTTAAGTGTATGCATGTATTTCATACAGTATGGTCGCATGATGTTTACGCTATATTGAACAGTATCCTATATGTTTTTCCTACAGTATGGTCGCATGATGTTGACCCTGCTGTTGAATGGTGCTCCTATCTACGAGAGGGATATGAGAGCTACCCAAATCTCCGTGACGCTCTATAATAACGACTCGGAAGGTGTGTTTCTACAAGTCGAGACTCCAGGGAAGGTAACAATTCTTGTAAATACATGAGTCTGGTTCTGGGAAAACCGGGCTTAAGGCATGTGCTTAAAGTGTCGTTGAAGATTAGCCTGTGCAGTCTGCTGGGACGACACTGTCTGCCTAAACTAGATTAAAAAAAAAAGAGAATTCCTGTACACAAAAATTCCTTATAAGCGAAAAGTGTTGTCCCTGCTTAGCCTGTGTGGGCTGCACAGGCTAATCAGGGACAATACTTAATGCACATGCATTAAGCCCAGTTTTTCCAGAAGGAGGATCATATGATCAGCAATTTTCTTTTCCGAAGAGAACTGGATTCTATTAATGGGCTCCTTTTCCTAAGAGAACTGGATTCTATTAATGGGACTCCTTTTCCTAAGAGAACTGGATTCTATTAATGGGACTCCTTTTCCTAAGAGAACTGGATTCTATTAATGGGACTCCTTTTCCTAAGAGAACTGGATTCTATTAATGGGACTCCTTTTCCTAAGAGAACTGGATTCTATTAATGGGACTCCTTTTCCTAAGAGAACTGGATTCTATTAATGGGACTCCTTTTCCTAAGAGAACTGGATTCTATTTACCCTTTGCATGCTGGGAAATTTGTCGTCTGCTAAAATGTTGTCTGCTAAATTTCTAAAATTAGCGTTTTCTTCGATTTTGTTTCAAAGAATACTATCAGAATAGCAAACAGTTTGGATCCTGATGAGACGCTATGTTCTGTGGCATCTCATCTGGATCCAAACTGTTTGCAAAGGCCTTCAAAATCCGGTTCCAGCGCTCAAAGGGTTAATGGGACTCCTTTTGCAGTGACAGATATATTGTTGTTTTTTCCTGTAGGATAAATGTTGTAAATATTGAACTTATAATTATGATAGAATGTTTTCAGATAAACTCATAAAATACATAAATTGCATTGATTATGAATCTTATTGCAGGTTTTCATTTACTAAATCGATAATGTTAACTTGTTAACAATTGAAAGATTTGAAAATGCTAAAATCAAAGTTTTATACCAGACCCATTACTGTCTTGGGATTTAATAGAAAAGTGAGTTAAAAAAAAAAAATTGGATATGATACCACCACAGTCTTATCACATGTATATTATCCCACATGTAACATGCTTTGTTGGGTTAAACGGCTGTAAAGTACCACCTAAAATTATGGTATTAATCAATTTCCTCATTTAGATTTTTTTTGTTCTTTTAGTTCCCAGTAATGAAAAGAGAGTCCAAAGAGAAAAACTGTGGTTTGTCAGCGGCTCAACTCCCGTGCTGTAAGTACCCAGAGCCTGTTTTCACCAACCCATTCTTACACTTAAGATAAGACTTAAGTCTGAGTCTTACAACCAAGAAAAATATGTCCAGCGTTTGAATATATACTGGCTAGGTAACCACTTTTGCGCTTACAATAATTTTCTTCTTGAAGAATGATGTAGGTAGAGGAAGTTAACCCTTTGCATGCTGGGAAATTTATATTTAAGAAAAAATATTTAAGAAAAAATAAAATAATCAAAATGAAGTTACAGCATCTCAGATTTTATCCTCTGTTTGGGATTGTTCTGCAGGATCTTGCCCAAGACATCAGGTACTGGTTTGTGCCAGGAAAGGCAATAGAGATTGTCTTTATAAGCCAATGGCTTTTGATGGTATTAAGCTCATACTATTCATAGAGATGTGACATAACTGTTTTCATCAGATCTCTATGCGGATTCATCTCTATGTGCATAAACTGAGATGTATAGTCTGCAGAAGAATGAAATAATTTTTAAACAAGCATAATTTCTTGCATTTTTATAAAAAGTAATGTTTTGACATGATAATGTTAAAATGGTGTTATCTCTAAACGCTGCATTTAACAGTTTGTTAACACATGTATGTTGTAGAAAATGCTTGTACTTCCACAGTCATTAAGTTTCCTTCGCGGTTTCAAACAGTCTAATACAGTTTAATTGGTCAGTGCAAACATTTGCTGTGTGAGTGCCACATACCAGTTATGTAGGTTAGTTTTGTGTTTAGCCACTAATATAATTTAAAGCGAGTCTTGAATGCATTATGGAAAAATACTTCGTTTCCATGGTTACTCCCCGATTTCAGCCCTGCAGATGAAGCTGATTCAGATGATAGAGAACATGGAGTACGTACTGTTTGGGGGCAAGGGGTTGAGCCTCTCCGGGTCACCGTGCGCCGTGCTGCCGGCCGATATCACCATGGATACGCTGAAGCATCCAATATGGTCCCGGTTCAAGGATACCCGCCTGCATCATATGTGCCTGTCCTGGAGTGAGGGATTTTGATTTATTTTATTTAAATATACTACACTTTTTTATTTCTCAATATTATGCAATATGATGCATGGGGCAACATTTTAATTCATTATACCTCACTTGATTATTTCTTTTTATAATGTTTATTAAATTCAGCGGGGAACATTTTCATTTATTATTCCTCACTTGATTATTTGAAATTTTCTCTATATAATGCTTATTAAATTCAGCGGGCAACATTTGATCTAATTTTACCTCAATTGATTATTTCTTTATATAATGCTTATTAAATTCAGCTGGCAACATTTGATTTCATTATACCTCACTTGATTATTTCTTTATATAATGCTTATTAAATTCAGCGGGCAACATTTTCATAATTGTTCCTAGCTTGATTATTTCTCTATATAATGCTTATTAAATTCAGCGTGCAACATTTTCATTTATTATTCCTCACATGATTATTTCTCTATATAATGCTTCTTAAATTCAGAGGGCAACATTTCGATATGTCTCATGGAATTCACTACTGCTTATGCAATGTCACTTTTTTGTATAAGAAAATGCAGAAAAAGTACAGCAAAAATACACTTTTGCATTAAATGCACTTTTTTGAGAAGAATAACTATTGCACTAAGATCTCATGTTTGTAGATGCAGTCCAAGGCAAGAAGTCAGTTCTAGGTTCGAGCATATCCAAGGATGCCAATCTTAACTCACCAATGTCCGATAGACTGACCAAGGAGGACTGGACAATGTCCAAGATTGTGCACTTGGTGAATGCAGACGGTGAGTGGCCCGTTTTCACCAAACAATTCTTAGACATAAGTCTAAGAATAAAGAATATTCTTTAAATTGTAATATTCAAAAATTGCTTTAACCCTTTCAGTGCGGGAACCGAATTTTGAAGGCCTTTGCAAACAGTTTGGATCCAGATGAGACGCCACAGAACGTGGCGTCTCATCAGGATCCAAACTGTTTGCTATTCAGATCGTATTCTTTGAAAAAAAATGAAGAAAATGCTAATTTTAGAAATTCAGCAGATGACATTTTAGCAGATGACAAATTTCCCAGCATGCAAAGGGTTAATTTAAAGTCTGACTTGGTATTAACCACATCTAACTACATCATATTTAATTCAGAACATTTTGTTAATGACATTTGTTACCTTTATATATGCAAACCTTGAAGCCCTTTTCTTGAGTCTAAGTCTTTGCTTTATTCTTCAGTCTAATAATGGGTTGGTGAAAATGCGTCTCGGGCTAGCCATTTGCTTTTTAATCCCACTTGTCCAGTTGGACTAATGCCCTGACCAAAAAATTACTTGTCTTCCGGACCTAAAAATTTAACTTTATATACTATGTTAGTTTTCAGTAAATTTACAACATAAACATAGTAGCATAGCGTCATAGTAAGAGATTTTCCTTATATTGTTCCTAAATATTTCAGTATAATTAGCACAAACCAATGATGCAATATGGCTGACATTGTAAACTATCTATTAATTTTAATCATAGATCACAATAATGTTAAAATTGCTACAGGATCATTTATAGTTTAACAGCAAATTAGAGTGCATAACTAACATATTAATTTATAAACAGAAAAAAATATACAAGAACCATTGACCCATCTGAATTTATTTCTTTGATTTCAATATTTTTTCTTTTCAGGCATTGACCAATCAAAATTGCCGTCAGGACAAACACCAGATGCCATGAACTTCCTCATCTTCCAATGGCATTTTGTCCTGTCCACCTACCCTGAGGTAAAGGACATTACTGTTTAACCAATATTTTTAGTTTAAACCTATTTATTTTAGCTCGATTGCATCGATAGCCTAAGGCTTATTTGAAACGCTCTAGAGTACGTTTCCTGGGACTAGAACCAGTACTTGGTGTCTTTGAGTGAGACCTAAAGAACGCTCCCACTGTAGGGATCGAACCCGTGACCTCCCGAACGCTAGGCGGACACCATATCCACTACGTCATGGCAATCTTAACCAATATTTGTCATCGGACCCTTAAACTTGTGTCTAATTTACATGGGTCTTCTAAACCACGAAATAAAATGTCCAACAAAGGTTAAAGTCTGATATCTTATATCAGTCATAATATTTTCCATATACCATACCTTGATTTACATGTGTTTGGTGTGTGATTTTTTTTTTGGAATGTAGAATGGAAACAATACCAACAATGATTAAGAAGACAGTTTTACTGAATTTATTAAATCTATCTGCCAATGAGCCCTGTACTATCCCTTTTGTGATATATGGACCTGACCCGGTAGCAGTGGAAAAAACTTGTACCGGATCTGCTGGTATTTTTGGACCCGCGAGTGTAGAGTTTAGACAAATTATTTTAAACCACACAGGTGAAAAGATGTTTAAAAATATACCTTAGACCTTTGCTGATTTCAGGTTCTGCTACCTAGATCCACTGACAAATTGCTAAAACCAGGCATGTTGACTCCTGAGAATGTTCTACAGGTAAGGGTTATATTTCATTCAACAGGTAATGGTTATATTTCATTCTACAGGTAATGGTTATATTTCATCCTACAGGTAATGGTTATATTTCGTTCTACAGGTAAGGGTTATATTTCATTCTACAGGTAATGGTTATATTTCGTTCTACAGGTAAGGCTTATATTTCATTCTACAGGTAAGGCTTATATTTCATTCTACAGGTAAGGCTTATATTTCGTTCTACAGGTAAGGGTTATATTTTGTTCTAAAGGTAAGGGTTATATTTTATTCTACAGGTAAGGCTTATATTTCAATCTACAGGTAAGGCTTATATTTCAATCTACAGGTAAGGCTTATATTTCAATCTACAGGTAAGGGTTATATTTCATTCTACAGGTAAGGCTTATATTTCATGCTACAAGTAAGGCTTATATTTCATTCTACAGGCCCTGGTAATGGTTATATTTTGTTCTACAGGTAATGGTTATATTTCATTCTGCAGGTAAGGATTATATTTCATTCTAATGGTAAGTCTTATAATTCATAATGTGTGGGTTGTCTTCAAAAATATGGACTAATCGGCGGAGGGATATTGTTTTGGCGTTGTCCATCCGTTCGTCCGTCCGGCTGTCTGTGCGTCCGGCTGTCACGTCCGGCACTTTTGTGTCCGGAGCCATATCTTGGAATTGCTTTGGGGGATTTCATCGAAACTTGGTATGAGTATATATATGGATAAGACGATGATGCACGCCAAATGGCATTGTACACCATCTGTTAATAACGGAGTTATGGCCCTTTGTATCTTGAAGAAATGTTTTTTTCTGGGACAAAGCTCTAGTTAGGCGGGGGATATCAATTCAACGAATTTGCTTGTTTAATATTTAAATGACCCTGGGATGGGTTTTTAGGATTTGTAAATGGGAAACAAAACAGGTATACTAACAAGAGACTTTGACATGACTGTGTTGTTCCGATAGATTGTATCGTGCAAGTTGATGTTGAAGCCACAAGCTAACAGGGCAAAATGGAATATGCTTTTACACAAACAACTTTTCAATGATAAAAAGTATATCAAAATATATTATTTAAAAAAAAACAGTTACATATATATGTAAGGCAACTTCCCCCATGTATAAACCATATGACGTTAGAAAACATAAGCAGTTTCTTGTGCTGTCTAGGTCCGTGTCGAAAGGTATTTATTTATTACACCTGAAATGAACACAAATCCTCTATTCATATTCATTCAGGTGAAGGAGGGTCTTCGATCTATAATACAAGCCTGCATGTGGCACCATTACACGCTGATCAACTTTGAGGACACAAAGAAGATGTTTCAAACTTCGACTCAAGCTGGGAAGTTCCGAGGGGAGTTCCTCACGACTCGAAACATTCTTGTGCAGAGTTCTATGGTAAGATATGTGATGTTTGCAATTATTGCGTGCCTTAAATCAAGCGATCCGTATCAATTAACAGCTTTATGCGACCCGAGGCGAGTTTGAGCCAAACAAACAAAAGAACGTGTGAAAATTGTGACTGGGACTGTGAAAACAGTTCAAGCCATCCAATAATTTGACCCTTGCAAATTCGAGCCATTCGATTGAAATGTTTATGAATTTATAGCAATAAAATATTGGTTCTTGAGGAGAGTTCAAGCCAACCGGAAATGCGGGCCAAATGAGTTTGGGCCATTGGGTTTTGACTGTAGTTGCCTCCCCTATCTACATAGTTACATCCCCTATCAACACAGTTGCCTCCCGTATCTACATAGTTGCCTCCCCTATCTACATAGTTGCATCCCCTATCAACATAGTTGCCTCCCCTATCTACATAGTTGCCTCCCCTATCTACAAAGTCACATCCCCTATCAACATAGTTGCCTCCCCTATCTACATAGTTGTCTCCCCTATCTACATAGTTGCATCCCCTATCAACTGAGTCGCCTCCCCTTTCTACATAGTTGCCTCCCCTATCTACATAGTTGCCTCCCCTATCAACAGAGTCGCCTCCCCTGTCTATATAGTTGCCTCCCCTATCTACATAGTTGCCTTCCCTATCTACATAGTTGCCTCCCTTATCTACACAGTTGCCTCCCCTATCTACATAGTTGTCTCCCCTATCTACACAGTTGCCTCCCCTATCTACACAGTTGTCTCCCCTATCTACATAGTTGCCTCCCCTATGAACACAGTTGCCTCCCCTATTTACACAGTTGCCTCCCCTATCTACACAGTTGCCTCCCCTATCTACATAGTTGCCTCCCCTATCTACACAGTTGCCTCCCCTATCTACACAGTTGCCTCCCCTATCTACACAGTTGCCTCCCCTATCTTCATAGTTGCCTCCCCTATCTTTATGTTTATTTGCTTTCAGGACTCCCAAGACTTACTTCGAGATCACTTCGAGTG